>JAGDQP010013817.1:0-46831 GCA_022664845.1 Lepisma saccharinum
GAGGCACTGCCATCATCTACAAAAATTATTTATCAGCTGAAGAACTTACACTTCCTGCTCTTCAATCTATAGAAGCTACTGCTATCAAACTTCTCACGCCAGATTCAGACATAATTTTTATAGCTGCATATAAAGCTCCACCTACTCCTTTAAATATTGATGATCTTCGTAAATTAAGTGCTTTAGGAACAAGAATTTGCATTGCTGGTGACCTAAATTCTAAACATTCAAACTGGAACTCTCGAACTGATAACACTGCTGGGAAAAAACTCTATCGTGCATTACCACAACTTCCAATCATTCCACTTGCACCTACTGAACCAACGCACTTTCCTACTAATGGAACCAGGCCTGACGTACTAGACATGGCACTACTAAAAGGAATTGCAGTAACTGATGGACCTCACGCTATTCATGCCTTAGACTCTGATCATATACCTGTTCTAATGGAAATTTATCAACATCACTCAATAGAATCTCGACAACTTCCACCTGTTTACACCACTGATTGGGATCGCTACACTCAGATTGTTGCTCGCACTACGGACACTCGCATACCTCTTCATTCACAACAAAACATTAATACAGCAGTTGACACTATAACCACTACAATTAAATCAGCTTTGTATGCGACTACCACTTCCACACATCAGCCTTTTAATAACAAGCAACTAACGCCAGAGAAACTCCGAACGCATGCTCTAATAGCATTAAAAAGATGGTTACGTCGAAAATGGCAAAACACAAGAATCCGGCAATATAAAGTTCTTTGGAATTTCTTATCACGTCGCGTCAAATTCCGACTTCAACGTCTCGCAGCACAAGCATGGTCAGCTAAACTACAACAACTCACAGCGCCAAACCATGAATTTTGGACCTTAGTTAAATCCTTCACAAAATCAACTCCGAAAACCATAAATAGACCATTACATGGACTCCAGGGTCTTGTTTACTCCTCACATGAGAAAGCTGAAGTTCTTGCCGACCATCTCGAAACTCAGTTCATGGTAAATGCTGATCCATACGATGAGGATACAATAGAAGAAGTTCACCAATATCTTCGCTCGCATTCTTTCGACAATCCTTTTGATCCAGCCACATTAATCACTCCACGAGAAGTAGCATCCGTCATTAAGAAATTACATAATCGCAGAGCTTCTGGACCAGACAAAATCTCTCCACTTGCATTAAAACGACTTCCACGCAAAATGATTGTCTTAATAACCAAACTCTTCAATGCAATCCTACAATACAGTCACTTTCCTCCTCAATGGAAGATTGCTAAAGTCGCAACCATACCCAAACCAGGCAAAGATCTGCTCTACCCACAAAACTATCGTCCGATCAGTCTACTATCAACTCTTAGTAAAGTATTCGAAAGACTCATACATGCACGACTTAGTAAATTTGTACAAGCACAAAATTTAATTCCTCACCATCAATTTGGCTTCCGCTCTCATCATGACACAACTGCACAACTTGTACGAGTAGTAGAAGAAATCACTTTGAATTTCAATAATTGTGGGCATACCATTGGCATTTTCCTGGACACATCTAAAGCATTTGATCGAGTTTGGCATCAGGGTCTACTCTACAAACTTAGTAAAATGGGATTTCATCATCAATATCTCCGATTATTAACATCATACTTACATAACCGAAGTTTTTATGTCCATCATCAAGGTTCAGAATCTACCATCCATCCTATCACTGCAGGAGTACCACAAGGCTCAGTTCTGGCGCCACTCCTTTTCAACTTATATACATCTGATATACCTACGCAATTACATACAAAATTAGCAACATTTGCTGATGATACTGCCATTTTTGCTTCATCCCGCAACCTTCGCTACTCACGTCTCTATGCACAGCGTCATCTAGATTCCATTGAAGATTGGACAACAAAATGGAGAATGAAATTAAACACAGAAAAAACAGCTGTAGTCCACTTCTCCAAAAGGCACACAAGACTAATACAGCCTCTCACACTATTTGGAATGCAATTACAATATAGTTCACAAGCACGTTACCTCGGAGTAGATCTGGACAGGACCCTCTTGTTTCAATCACATTTGAAAACTACAGCAAGAAAAGCTTTGAATCGCCTATTAGCCTTATATCCACTATTCCGCAGTCGAGAAATCACAATAGAAGCCAAAATCAACATTTACAAGATGATGATCCGGTCCATTCTCACATATGCTGCCCCTGCATGGCAACATGCAGCAATGACTCACCATCTACAACTCCAAAGAGTTCAAAATCGTGCAGCTCGAATGATCACTGGCCATAGTCGAGACACCCGGATTGCGCAATTACATGAAGACTTATCTCTACCCATGCTAACTGATGTCATCAAACTACAATGTCAACTTTCTTGGAATCGCATAATCCATTCTCCCAATCCATCCTTACATTCCATAGGCACAGCCAATCCTATTCGTCACATTCATCGTATGCCTCACCCCAGCTAACACTCCCATCCACATTACAAATGACCTGTCTAAAATTTAGATAAAATACATAAATTTCATTACTACTTTTATGGAAGGATAATTAACAACTAGCCTCACTGACCACTTTTAACATCTTAGCCTCGCAAAGACAACTTCCTTCGTCCCACCCTCGTCACTTAGGCTTATAATCAAATTTTGAATTCATTGACTACTTTAGGGATGCGACAGTTGCTCCCTAATCAATCACATGATCTATCTCATCCCGTGATCCAACCATATTGAAGTCATGAGCTAAAACAGCTCGACACTTCACTCATTAAACGCCAATACTCTGACTGACTGACTGACGCTTCAGTCATAAAGCATGTACTACGGAGCAAGATATACCTGGAACTAATGTGCTGATATGACTAAACTTAAACTTGAAATAACCAAAAGCTTCCATGAGCATTGCTAAGTATCGCCCCTAAAGATGTAAAACTTCTAAGTATTAAGGTAACAAACCTTGTGGATCCTAGAGACACGCTGCTATTTGTCCAACCATGTTGGTTATTCCTCTTTAACTACAACAGGCGAGAGTATCGTACGCAGCATTCGATATAATCTTACAACTCGTACTATTTCTCTAACTAACTAACTCTATGGCTTATGGAACTCGCAAGTTCATCGCCGCAGTAACAAACGTTCGCCACTGAATTCTATCCTGGGCAATATCAAGCCAGTTTTCATCACAAACACCTACTTCTCGAAGACCTCTTCTAATATTGTCCTCCCAACGACGTCTCGGTCTTCCCAATGGCCTCTTTCCATCCGGTCTTCCAACCAGGATATAATATAATCTTCGTTTTCCCCCCTTTGAGCTACATGTCCTGCCCACCTTAGTTGTCGCGATTTCATTATTTTTTACAACATCTGGTGAATCGTACAGTTCGTGTAGTTCTTCATTATGCAGTCTCCTCCACTCTCCAGTCATCTCGTCGCGTTTCGCCCCGTATATCTTTCTCAAAACCTTATTTTCAAATACACGTAATTTATGTTCATTTACTAGGGTCATACTCAAACTTTCGCAACCGTAAAGTATTAACGGCAGAATACCCGTTCTGTATATTATTAATTTAAATTTCCTTGATATTAATCGCGTTGTTAGAAGTTTTTGTACTGAATAGAAACATGCGTTTCCCGATACTAACCGACTGTTTATTTCTTCCGTGATCTCATTTTTGCTTGTTACGTATGCTCCCAAGTATTTAAATTTGTTTACTTTCTCTATGACCTCATTGCTAATTCTTATATTTTTATTTCCTCCATTCCCTGTGTTTCGGCTTGTTATCATGTATTTTTTTATCTATGTTTACCTGTGGACCTATCTCATCGCACGGTTCTACTAAGACATCGGTATTGCTTTGTAGTGCATCTATATCGTCCCCTATTAAATCTACATCATCCGCGTGTACAAACAGTTGATTCAAACCATTCAATGATAGTCCCTTTTTGTCCCCTTTAATTTTTAAAATCGTGTATTCTAACGCAAAGTTAAACAGTAGTGGGGACAAGGCATCGCCTTGTTTCAATCCGTTGCGAATCTTGAAACTATCAGACATATTATTACCTATCCATACTCTGCTTATGGGGTCGCTGAGACTTCACTAGTTGAACCAATTTTTTCGGAATTCCAAATCGCATCAGGATACTGTATAACTTTTCCCTTTTGATAGAATCATATGCTTTCTTAAAATCAATGAATAGCTGATGAACCGTCCCACTGTGTTCCCATTTCTTCTCTAAAATTTGTCTCAAGGCAAAAATCTGGTCCAACGTGGATTTCTTCTCAATCCACATTGGTGATCTCAAATTATTTCATCTACGTATACACTTAGGCGTGTTAGCAGAATATTACTTAATACCTTGTAACAGGTTGGAAGTAACGAGATTCCGCGGTAACTATTACAGTCCCCTAGTTCAATAAAAAAATGCGTATTTTAAAATAAACAGAAGGACACCTTTTTAGAAAACACAAACAACGATGATCACAGACAAACAATCTTATTTCAAGTTCCTCCATTTCTTTCATTCTTGGTCGTGCTTCTAATCGTAGATTTTTCAATCTGTTGCATACGTAATAGGTAATGATTTTTGGGGGAAAAAACCTTGGTAAACTTGATTTTATATGGGCCAGTATAGTAACTTTGGACTTCGACCTGTCACGATTCTCCCTTTAGCCATTAAAATCCACACCCATGCCCCTGCCGGGACCTTCGAGTCGTAATCCTACCGCCGTAGAGCGCACGGTTCCCCGACCGGCAGGTAATGGTTATGTATTCTCAAAATAACAGGTTTTCCAGCCTGCTTTTATTAAAATTTTCCATTTTCCTCTTAAGTCTCGAGATTTTATTGTTGTGTGCTTGATATGCTGATCAATACGGTTCATACTTTGCCACTCAATCACATGGGATGAGCACTGGAATTTAGTTTGTGTCCATCTTTCTTCTAACACGAACAAGAAAAGGGAATTATTCTTTAAAAAAAAAAAAAGACAACTAGCATCTAAATCCTGGATCTTCTAAAAGACAAAGTAAACAAACGTTCAGTTATAAAATACAAGATTGAATAGGTAAAACTCTTCCCGTGAACACTATCTAGCTCCCCTTACACAGAAGATACTGAAATAATATTTTAATGTACGGAATTGCATGAAAGGTTGTTATATACATTTTGTAGAAAATGAATGACCGATCTCGGAAAGATTGTACTATACATATGAATTTAATTTTCAATACATTCTTGGAACGCTTCGTTCTCTAAAGAAATTTTACATTTTTTCCCCTATGAAATGACGTTATTGATAATTTTAACAGCAGAATGATAGAAAAGGCAGTCAGTTGTATTCAATGTTGAATTAAAGAAAACGTTAACTGCTTGTCATTAAAAATGTAACACCAAGAAGAAAATATCGGATTAATGCAAAATTTGCAGAAAATGTAGAGTATAGAAAAAAACTGATTAGCACGAAGCTCCGTGACGCAATAGGGACCTCTGTTATGCAATCGCGGTACAATCTCGGCCTTTACCTGGTGTGGCTGAGGAAGAAATATGCCTTTATGGAGAGCCGTGACTAAGCTTGTAAGTGCCATACTTGGATGCTTTTAAGTCAAGCGTTACCCTTTTCTCATGCAACCAGTCTTGTTTGAAACATATTGCACTCCTGAGCTAGCTACAACACAATAACTTACCATCACGACTCTTAGTATTCCAGGTTGAGATGAAAAACTCAAATATTTCTTATTCGTTGATATGCCTGAATGACACAGGTGTAGTGAGTAGCAAACGTCCATTTACGCATGCTCAGTCATGATCATTTCGCCTACACAGGCCGTAATTATGGCTAACCTACCTTTACGCCTATTTTTAGACGTTGTACACCACGTTAATGTAAACATCACTTTAGATGGACATCACAATTTCCAAGCTTCTTGTGCATACAAAATAATCCTGTATTGAATGTAGTAATAAATCTAATTTGCTCTCGTTTCTTTCTAACGTTATATTCACGAAAACTAAAAGGATTTTTGAAGAATATAATTTTCGAAGGTAAAGAGGCTTCTTTGAGAATTATTCACAATGCCTTTTTCCTGTTATTTTATTTCTTTTTTCGAGAGGCAAGACAAGATCTTGTTACAAAGAGAAAAAGCAGCTTGATTAACGTATTGCAGGTGATGAACCCGGCATTAAATACGCTACATGTACTTCCGTAATACATCAGAGATAAAATAAAATCTAATCAACTCAGCCATGTACTCACCCCTGTCCTCTGCACAGAGCAGACACACGCCCGCATACCCTGACGTTCAATCCAGTAACAAACGAACTTATGTCGCCATTTTTTTTTTAATTTTTTCGTTACTGACGTCCAAAGTTCCTTTATTTTTATTTTCCAGGAAAGGATCATGTTAATTAATGGGTAGAAATGTTGTAGGTAGGGCATTTAGGAAGGGAAGCATACTGAACATTCGACATACATGTCATTCAAAATAATTTTCAAACAGAATGATGTACTTCTTCTCGTTCGAAAGTGTAACTTCAAATATGATGACGTCATCATATCAATACGTGTACATTAATGCTTCTGTTTCAGTAATTGTTTACAGAAAAGTTAAAAGATATTTGTAAAGAAGGCTTTATTAATGTATATCTACACTATAAAAAATAATTCGCCTATTTTACGTATATTATATGTTTTCTTACATTCTCTCATATTTCAAAGAGTGTAAGTAATGTTTACTAAAATATGAAGAAATTTGCTTCTGAAGTGAATTTGAACGTCTCTCTCACATTTTCTCGTTAAAATACTTTTTACACATAATTTGTTCACAACTTCGTATAGAAAAGTGACACAATTTAAAAATGTAAATTTCTCAGCAAAACCGAAAAATGGAAACAAATGATTTTAGCTTTAACGTAATGAAGAACTAAAACTATTCTATTCCCCTTTAGAGGCGATGAACTAAAAACATAAAACTTAACCATCTGATAAAGGCTCACCTTGATACTAATTTTTTGCCTATATAGCTTTTTCAATATACGAAGTATAATCAATAAGTTTTGAATAAATATTTGTAAATGTAATATATATACTACTGACGAAACAGCCTAAGGGCGGCAGTGGCATGTTGGGTGGAACACTGTGCTGGCAGGCTCACTCAATCATGCGTGTCCTTTTCAATGAATGACACAGTAGAAACAGTGATAACAGCAGACGTGATTTCAGAGTTTCACAGCATCTGTCACAACATAATGTTACTGTATTGTTTCAACCGTCATATTCTTCCGATTTGGCACCAGCCGATAGTGACTCTGCTGCAGAGTCGGGGATCAAGCTGTCTCAAGGAGCATCAAAATATTTCTTTGGCCTGAAATTGAGCTGGAATCGTGGGACTTGCAAAGTATGTTCTTTGCAATTTCATCTCAATTTTTGTTCAAATTTGTTGTATCTTCAGGTATAATGCACAACTTAATTCATAGAAAATAGCGTATGGACAAGCTTTTAAGTCACAAAATTTTGAAGACTTTTTCAACATTAGATCAACTTCGATAACAATATGAAGAAATGAAATGTTTGCTGTAAATCTGAATTGAAGATTGGTTGACTATTGTCATTCTGTTCAGCACTTTATACTCCGAAATTTTCTCTGCTTAAACATCAGCATCTCAGTTGTTTTATGTATAATGGATGATGGTACACTATAATATCGGTATATCAGTGGTTCGCGTGTATGTATATACCGACCAAAACTGTAGCTTTAGTGGGCGGGAGAGGGTATACTTTTTTTTTAAGCTGAGGTTTCTCGGGGAAGCAAATGTGAGAATTGTAGAGACCCATTTTGTTATATGAAAATGCGAAGCATTGAGGAATGATTTCAACAAATTTCATCAGTGGTGGATGAACTGAAGAGTTGACCACAAGAATAAATTAGGATAGACTCTCGGAACGTCTTATCTTGGTTCGCTATTTTAGACAGTATAGTTAAATTCTTTAATAAACCTATTTAAAAAAAAGCTGATAATTTTTGTATGACTACAACGATAAGAAAGAAAAAGAGAAACAAAAGTTTGATACTTCTTTAACCAACGAAGCCTTTACAATAATGTTCATCAAAATAATGTCCGTCTAAATTCTTACTTTTAAACACATGTTAAAACATTTTCTTTGAAAAAAAAAAACACACTTAAAGTACTTATTTGAAGGAGTCGTTTAGCGCATGTTTTAAACGTCCGATTTAAACATTTTCCTTTAAACACTACAACGCTAGTAAACGGAAAAGAAGTATCTAAATTACCAAGTATATGTTGTTCTTAAGTGACTAACAAGTTCTTTATGCTTTATAATCAAACAGTTGGTGTTAAGAAGATAACGGCGAATAAAGAATGCAATTCCACAGTAACATAACTTCGCACACAATACATTTTAACAAAATATTAGGCTAAACTTAAAAATATATCATGCACAAACAAAATTATTATATAAAACTAAAAATAGATCATGCACAAATAAATAAATTTCTTATATCTTATAAACCCAAAAGTAGATCACGTACAAATAAAAGTATTATAGAAACCTAAAAATATATCGTGCAATAATAAAATTATTATATAAACCTAAAAAAAATAGAACATGCCCAAATAAAATTATTATATAAACCTAAAAATAGTTAATGCACAAAAAACTATTATATAAACCTAAAAATAGATCATGCATACAAGTGGATAAATCGAGATCGCTGAGCCAGTATCTGAAATCAACTTATTGACCGCTTTAGTCGAGGAGCTATTCTTCGTTGCAGACGCACAGATAGACAGCCAGCCAGCCAGAATGAAATCAAAAACAAACCAAGAGCTCTTTTCACACCATTGAAATGAATGAACTTACAAATAAAACTATCCATTGAATGTAACGTATTGATATAGAGACGAGAGAGACTCGGCAAAGAAGATTTACGCAAGTGTCATTCGAAGTACTTCAGACGACCTCGGATGGCGAAAAAAAAAACTCAATGTCTACCGAAATGAAGCAAGCTCACGAAACTTTTAAAGTCACGCCGAATGTCGTTATGTAGTATTTGTTTCTTTCATCTCATTTTTTTCTTTCTTGTCACCTTAAAAACATACATTGAAAACTTCGTAGCAGAGTTAAATAAGAGCTTGTGATGGACAAACTCGCTTGCTCTGCCATTTCGGTACTGTTTTGCAATAGCTGCTGCATTAGCTTTTATCCGGTCTCATAAAAACAGAATTTAGTTCCTGCTTTTTTTCTTTTCTCTTTTCACTCTTAACGAAAAGAAAAACAGAACTCTTGTTTCTCTTTCCCGTTTCTCTTTCGCTTTCTCTGGCGTTGCTTCTAAATATATCAGGAAAGAGAGGAGTGAAAAACTAACTTATGTCAGTCCATTCATTGCCCATACATTCAGTTCTTCATACTCAGAAACTTTCAACAGTTGCACAAAATTTACAAGGCTCAATAATTAATTAATTAAATTACATATATGAAAATTTACAGAATCCATCTACAGGTATAAATATGGTTACATTTTCGTCTCAACATTAAGATTCAAAAAACCCTTTTAATAATTTAAGTTTTTACAAAATTAATACATTTTAGCGAAGGCAAAGGGAATAAACTACCAAAAATGTTTGTGTTATTATAGAAATGTAGTCTTATCTACGAGTTTTTAAACAGATGCTCAAAATTTTAACGTTGAGTTTTTTAACGTTTCTTTGAAATCAGGAAGCTATCTTTATAAGTATTACATAAGAGGCTGACAAGATTTTGAAAGTTATTGGAGCACATGTTATTAATAACATCAATATTCCATTTTATGTTCTTGTTTCCTTATTATAACATTTTGATTTTGATTTGAACTTCTTTATCTTTAACGCCTCGTTCGGATGACTTCAATGTTAAAGATTCGCCTTAACCATTGAACAATAAATTCAAAAATATGAATTAAAATCACAATGCAGTTCTGGCATTGTACATCAAGACCGAATTCTCATTTTGTTTTCCAATAATTATCATATATTGATACCTCTCGTATGATAAACCGTTTTAATGAAGTACAATTATAATCTACATTCATGGCATAATCTTGAAAAACCAGTTGAAAGGTGTGGTATAATATATTGAACCTGAAATTTTTAATTTTATTGAAGTAACAATAGAATATACGAACACAAAATAATTTTGATAAATAGTTTTCATTAGGTTTGAATAAAAATATGACCCTGAAATGATGTTGATAAAGTGTTGTTAAGAAGCACTAATACAATTATGAACTTGAAATCATGTTTAAAGTAGTTTCAGTAGCAATATAATATAAGAATACAGAATAATGGCGACAGCCAGTTTAAATGAAGTAGCAACATGATGCGTGAACATGAAATAATATTGAAAACCAGCTATATTATGTTGATAAATATTTTTAATAACGTACGAGGAAAAGATACGAGCATGAAATGATGTTTAAATTTTATTTCTGGCTTTAAATATTCTTAGTTCAGGCCGGAGATGGTTGAAAACACGATGTGGAAAGAATGTCGGTCCGTACCTAGTTTGAAGTTAAACTCCAGGTTACTATGGAAGGATCCTGTATTCGTATATATGAGCACTAAATTACGTTTATAAATGGTTTAAATAAAGTAACAGTACAATATATGAACATGAAATTATATTGAAAATCAGTTTCAATGACGTAGAAATATATTATTTGAACGTGAAATAACGTTAGTAGACATTTGTGAAGAAGTTCTAATAGAATGTATGAACGCGAAATACTGTTGAAAAGCAGTTTTAATGACAGAAAAGGATAATATGATCATGATATGTTGCTTAACAGTTTTACTGAAGTAACAACAGAATGCATGAGCATGAACATGTTAGAGAACATTTTGTCTAAAGCTAGATAAATAGCAACTCAGGTTGATTTTAACTCCTTCAGCGCGCACATGATATTGAAAACAATCCGTGAGATTATAGATATCATTTTATTGATCAGGTGTACACTGGTGAGTATGACCTTTAATTATTAAGTACGCTGGTGAGTATGACCTTTAATTATTATGTCAAATTAGAAACAATCAATAATATTACTGAAATTCAGAAGGGATTTTAAGTAGCTACGAGTAACTAATTCTATGCCTTAACGGAACTTGCAAGTTCATCCCCGCACTAACAAATGTTCGCCATTGGATTCTATCCTGGGCAACATCAAGCTAGTTTCCATCTTGAACCTCTACCTCTCGAATATATCTTCTAATATTATCATTCCAACGTCTTCTCGGTCTTGCCAACAACCTGTTCCTCTCCGGCTTGCCAACCAAAATGAAATATAATCTTAATTTTTCCCCTGTCCAAGCGCTGGCCGGGTGGTCGAGCAGTCTGCGGCAGTAGGCCATCGGCTCGAATGTCCCGGTTTTGAGTCACAGCAGGGGCATGGGTGTGGATTTTAACTGCTAAAGGCGAATCGTGACGGGCCGAAGTCCAAGATTGACCCATATAAAAATAAAGTTTACGAAGTTTACCCTATCCAAGCTACATGGACTGCCCATCTTAGCCTTCCTGATTTCATTATTCTTATAATGTCGGGTTAATCATACAGTCTGTGCAGTTCTTCATTATGTAATCTCCTCCATTCTCTGGTCAGCGCGGCCCGTTTAAGCCCTTATATCTTTCTCAAAACTTTGTTTTGAAACACTCGTCATTTATCTACGATCGTACTCCAACTTTTACAACCATAAAGTATAACCAACAATATAGTCATTCTGTGTATGTTCAATTTCAACTTCCTTGATATTAATCGTGAGATTAGGAGCTTCTTGACTAAATAGAAACATGCATTGCTCGATGCAAAGGGACTTTTTATTTCTTCCGTGACCTTGTTTTTGCTAGTTATATATGCTCCTAAGTATTTCAATGTATTTACTTTCTCTATGATCTCATTCGTAATTGTTATGTATCTATTTCCTTCATCCTCTGTGTTTCGGCTTGCTATCATGTATTTTGTTTTCTCGACGTTCACCTTTAGACCTGTCTCATCGTAAGCTTCTACTAAAACATCGGTGTTAGTTGGTACTGCATCTATATCGTCCCCTATTAAATCTACACCATCCACGAATACGAACATTTGGTTCAAGCTTTAAGCCATTCAATGTTAGTCCCTGTTTGTCATCTTTTATTTTTAGAATCGCAGATTCTAACGCAATGTTAAACAGTAGTGGTGACAAGGCATCACCCTGTTTCAATCCGCTGCGAATTTCAAAACTATCTGACATGTTATTACCTACACGTATTCTGCCTATGGGGTTGCTGAGACACATCCTTACTAGCTGAAGACGTTTTTTTGTAATTCCTGTTTCTAGTTTTTGATAGAGTCATATGCTTTTTTTAAATCTATGAGCAACTGGTAAACCGACCCAATGTATTCCCATTTCTTCTCTAGTGTTTGTTTCAAGGCAAATATCTGATCCAACGTAGATCTATTTTTTAAGAATATCCACATTGGTGATCTCCAGTTATTTGATCTACTTATACGCTGGGGCGTGTTTGCAGGATACAAGTATTACTCAACACTTTGTAACATGTTGGGAGTAAAGAAATTGCACGATAAATATTTGACAGATTTATCGCCTGTTTGGTAAATCGAAACTATTATTAAGGTCTTCCATTCCTTTGGATGCTCCTCCTCTTTACATATAGCATACACCAAGTTATGTAGTTCCTTCAGTCCCTGCCGCTTGAACTAATTCGGCTGGGATGTAGTCAGTCCCTGGTGATTTGAAAATTTTATTTTTTATCGAAATTTCGACCTCAATCTCGCTAGGTTCGGGCCATGGTTCTGCAGTATGGATTTCTAATTCTTCCGTTTGTTCTCCGGCTTGTACATTAAGAAACTTGTCGAAACAGCTTTTCCATGCACCGAGAATTTTTGTCGGATCCGCCTGAAAATCTCCAAATTCATTTCTAATCATCCCTAACATTGGCTGGTATCCATCTCTTAACGAATTTACCTCTTTGTATAGATCTCTAATGTTATTTGTATGACCGTTTTCTTCTATCTCCTGATTTTTTTTTCTGCGTCTCATATTTTCGTTTTATGTTAGTAAACCTGCGTGTGGCGTTACGTTTTTCGTTACTGTAGTGGTTTGCATTTGCTTCGGTTTAGTTGTTTAGTCATTGCTACCTTGCTTGTTTTCATTCCTTACGAATCATAATGCATTCATCATCAAACCAAAACATGTTTCTCTACCGTTTCTTCTCACCTACACGTTCTTTCTCTGCGTCCTTCAATATATCACGAAGTTCCTCCCACATCCTACTTACATAAATTTCATTATTAACGTCATCTTTATGATTAGCAGAGTTGGCTAAAATTTCGAACCTATTTGAGATCACCTTTTGGTAATCTGCATTTACGCTTCGATTATCAAATCGTTTAACTTCTAATTTCAGTTGTTTTAATCCTTTACTTTTCCTGTTCGCGATACACAACTTTTCTCTCACTTTTGTGATCACTAACTGACGGCCGGTGTCGCCTTCTGTACGCCCTAACGTCCATTATGTTGGTATGTTTTCGTCCATCTACTAATACGTGATCGATCTGGTTGTGTGTCTTGCAATTCGGAGATGTTCATGTGTTTTCTTTATACAGTTGTGTTCAAAGTACGTACTCTTTACTATTTTCGCGATCTATCACGATCTACTAGTATCGCGATCTTTCGATATTGCGAAGGTGATCAGTCTTTCTCCATTGTTGTTGCCCTTTTTGTGAAGACTTGATTTGCCTATAGTAGGTCTAAAATCTTCTTCTCTGCCTACCTTTGCATTGAAATCCCCCCAACACAATTTTCGCGTAATACCCCGGTATAATCGGTCAAACAACCTATCTAGCTCATCGTAAATAGCTAATGTATTTAAAGCTATAAGAAAAGTTGTAATTCAAGATGAAAATAGTCTGCGTACCTTTTAGAATGTCTCTTTCATTTATTTAGTCCGAATACCACCATCATTATTCTGTAGACATGTTTAGTGTACGAGGAGACGATGTTGACTTTTAGGAGGATCATGACATTCTTCTATCCAAGTTCTGTCTTTAGCTCTTCTACTTACTCTCACGAAATTTCTCGCTTAAAGTCATAAAAACGAAACCTCTGTAGATCTCTACTTGTAAAGTTTCAGTTCCTTCAAAAGGGTGGAAGTGGCTGCTTCTTTTGGAAACTAGCGCACTTTTCATCGCTAGATTTTGAAACTATGGCAAAATCTACTATCTGGTGTTTCAACGTCTGAGATGTGAATTTAAATTATTTATTTATTTAATAATCTCCAGATACGGCTTAATTGCGGCATTTTATATTGGATATTAACAACAATAACAACGAGGGGAAAGATTTTGGAAGGAATCGTGCCTGGCCTTAATCAATGTACCATCTCAGTTTCCTGGTGTGACCGAGAGAAAGCAGGGCAAACCTCAGTTACGATGATCGACACCGGGAATCGAACCACGTACTCCCGATTATAAGGTGACTTTTTTGTAACCCAACATGGATTTTAATCCTAGTTTTAATTTCTATTAACAGATATCGCATGCGGGAAGGACATCGCTACTGCTTTGAGATATAGCCTCTAAAGACATGAGTTAAAACTTACTATAACTAGTTAAATATCATTAATACTCTAAACTCTTTCCAAGTAATCTGTTGGTAAAACTGTACTGATATCATATGAGAAAATAACAACTGGTGTCTGAAATAATATTTTAACTTCTAGAATATTATAGTATTTAATCTAGTTGGTTCGAAAAAATAATTTCCGAAAGTACGCAAAAATTTTTGGTGTATAAATTAAGTTATACATATTCTTTGGTTTACAGCTAAATGAACTAAAGCACATTCAAAATAATGTAATAAATAATAAGTTTTAAATTAGTAAAAGCAAATTCAAGCTATTAAATAATAAATATACAATATCATTTTGTCTTAAAGAGCATTGTGTTCATGTGCTTCTCACATACAGTACAGGTGTGGGTCACGAATAAGCTACGATTATACACGAGGGAATATAGCAATATCTCTAGGGCATAAGTAGAACATGCCATGAATATCTGAATGACCGAGATAACATATATGGCAGGGATATTCCTTGGGATATCGCAAGTATAAGCTAAAAATATGTGTTGATGCAATTATATTATTCAAGAGATATTCTAAGAATTGCAGCTAAAACTTAATTTACGTATTCTTAGAAGTATAGCCTGGAAAAATCTTTAGTTGATCAAAAATGCTCTAGGACATTCTCCACACACTGAGAATAAAAATAGAATATTCCTCAGCTATCCTGTGTTATCTGGGATGAATAACGTGTACCTCAAGCTCCAGTTCTGAAATAATTGCCCTTTCGGAGTGCAAATGTAACATTGTTTACACTCTTCAATGGAAAAATACAATTTCTAGTAGGTTTTCAAAATTCGTTTACAGATTTCCGATGAAGTCAAGATAATATGTATTTGTATTAGTCTTACTCTTTCTTCAATCTTTATTGTGTATTCCCCCTCACTGAAAGCAAATTATATATTTGCGATCATTCAGTCTGCTATGGTTTATTGTCATATATATGCTCATGCAGTCACAGAATACTATTCACAAGGAACCAATAAACTCAATTCTGACAAACATGCACTTCTTCACTCTGTTTCGAATTGTGTACTACATATAGCTAGCTATCTCAGTGACGTAGAGGTTAATGTCACAGACGTCCGACCGACACTTCGTGTGGCACAGGTCCGATCTACGCTGCCTGCAACACTGACTGGGTTTTCCAGAGATTTTTCTAGTTCCACCAAGCGAATACCGAGATAGTATCTCAACAAAAGCCATGACCGCTATTTACCCCTTTTCTTTTCAGCGAAAGTGATCGCCATAAGACGTCATTCCTTAAATAAGGGATTTCTTTATATACGAGATATTCGCCATATACTTTGAAAAACATCAATATATTACATAGCGCAGCATAAATAAAACAACGTTAAAACACTTCAACCACAACGGTATACTATCATCTTTGAAAATCTATATTAAAGAAAACAAAAGAGAAAGACAGATAGCAACAACACCAACCAGGGAACCTAATATTTGTACGATTTTGCAACAACTTTCCGGGAAAGAAATCAGAATGTTGGTTACTATCACCCATTACTAATTGCAGGTACCATCACGGCACTCTTTCGTTGCTACCGATGAAAACTCGATAAATCTTCTTTTAAAGATCTTAGTTCTAAACTTAAATTCCTTCATCTTCACCTCACAATGCGACTACACTGAGAGAAATCGAGTGACATACGATCACAGCACAGTCATGATATTTCGATTTATCCTGAATATTAAATAAAACAGTAACTACGGTATGTGAATCGGAGTTTCGTTATAATTACATTTTCCATACTAGTATTATGCGATGTTGAATTTCGTTTTTTTTGGAAGGAGCCTGCGTAATGGGAAAACACGAGGTGCTACGTTAAACTTTACGCTCTCCGTGGTTAAAGATATTTGGTAATGAAATTACTGTGAATTTCACTATTTCATGTTCGAGTTGATGAAGTGTATAATCGACGTGTTTTTCTCCTTAGATGCTCCCTATAGTAGTGGTTAGAGCAACGGAAAATAGTCATTATAAAAGAGAAAGTCTGGACACCCTAAGCGACTCTGCGTAGAGGCGCTACACACGATTTGGATAGCTCCCTTTAACTAAGCTGTGTTGCTAATGGTAACTCGCACTCAGTACATTATTGTTTTTATTGCTTTCCGTTCTTTCTCCTCAATATCACTGATAGCATAAATAAATAGTCAACAATTCCTTATACAGGAAGAGATGTTTCATCATCAGTTAAAAACTAACTTTTTCCGTTCGCTGTGCAAAAAGGAACCTTTATTTTAAAGACAAGTTGATGGCTATGTAATGTATCATTCAAAAAGTTTTCTTCAAATCTGTACAACTTGCATTATGTAAATAAATATAGAAACAAAAGAACAGAAAAGCAATTTCCTACCTTTTAAAAATTCGCAGCTTTTGATAATTTCATGCTTGATTTGGCGTGTTTCCAAGTGCTTTACTTCTTCCGCATTCCCTTTGTGCTGGTCTAAGCCAAAGTTACCTAAAGGTATTAAATAAAAATTCCAAATTCAATTTCCTTTGTGTGGAGGAAAAAACTAGGCTTGAAATAGTGATACTCCAGTTTGGACACTTGATCCATTGTTTGCTCAAGGCTGCATCCGGTTCCCGTTGACTGAACAAGTGTCTCAATTCCTTCTGAACAGTCATAAAATGTCCCCCGATAAACTATAGTTCACTTCAACTGATATATCACTTGAAGAAAGTTTCTCCTTGAACACATTTTCAATTTCTATAAATATGTCCACTAGGTTTTCAAAGGAATAATTTAAATTTGTCTCGCCTCATTCGAATCCCTAATCATTAAATTTCGTGTAGGTAGTAAGTTATGGGTTACATTTGTAACGCACACATTTACTTATCTTATTTGCATTTGCGTGACTGATTATGTATCCTGCTAAGTGACAAACAAGACCCTTGTTTGCAAACTGTGATGGATTGTTGGAGTTATCCTGTTCTCCTTGTTTCCGCAATTGTTTTCACCTTCAAAACATTTTTTCTTCTAAGTTTGAAAAGCCATTTTTAGTAACACTTTTGTTTTAATCTGTTGTACGCTTTTCTATAAGACCTGAATTGAAAAACATCCCAAGTAAATTTTTTCGTATTTGCATTTTTTCTGTTTGTCGGTATCTATGTGCTAATGGTTATCAATCAACTTGGATAAATATTACATCCTAATCCCACCACAGAAACCCTTTTTTAATACAAAATAATGTCCGCTGAATAGGATAACATACGAAGACCTTGGACTGCTTTTCGTTAAACCTGAAAACTATACTCCGGATGTTTTCAATTCAAGTCTTCAATTTTATTTATGAATGATGTTAAAGTAGTCTTCTCGTTGTGCTTGATGACAATATATTTCTTACAGGAATATATAGACATTGTAGCATGCATGAAAATGCAGAAAATCAACAGTCGAAGGGTGGTAGCCACAAGTTAGTGATCACAAAATGCTGAAACTACGCTTTAATGGATTATGATTAGATTTAGCTGTTAGGACATTCCTGAATCCTATTTACCACAAATATGTCGAAATCTCAAGAGTGGTGTTGATTGTAACCCTCAGACATGCTAGAATTTGCATTTTTTTAAAAAGGCCTTTAGGCAACGTTTGGCTTAGGCCGTATGGATTGATGATAATGGAAAAATTGGTGGAATGAAGAAAGTGGGAGGAAACAGGAGAACGCCGAAAAAACCACGCACACGATGTTTGTCTACCACAAAGCAAACATGATTTGAGCTGAGATCGGAGCAAGGACTCTGGAGATGAACGCTATACCACTGAGCCACCGCGGGGCTAAGGGATTCCAGAATCATATCGGATACGAAAGTTTTTCATATTAAGAAGTGCTTTTTGAACGCTGAACCTTTGAAAAGAGATGAAGCCGGGGTATTAGAATCCAGAGTATCGGTTGGATCATTCATCGTTTGAGTAAAATTTTCAGGTCCTTCACTACCCTGAAAACAGTCCATGTTTATACATATCCATGTTAATACCTTTTGCGACAGTTCTGCTGAACAATTGAAGGACGAGACGAACATTCATTCTTTCAAATGTTTTAGAATCCATGCTCACTGATGTCAATTTTAGACCAGCTCGAAATCTAGCAAATTTTGAGGATGTAGCCAAATCAATAAGTCGTCTGTAATATTTGAAACAACTTTTTTATGTTTTCGAAGAGTAATTCTACCTTGTCGTGAAAGTGGTTCCTTATGCACAGCATCGGAAAAGCCCCAGAGTCGCCTACTCTTGCCAACAGGGTGGGGAACGGAACTATTTACAGAATTTCTTTTTCCGGAAAATCTCAAAATGTGTCATACTTTTCTTATTTGACTAGCTAACATCTGACGTGAATCACATTATTCTTGCTCCAGCTTATACTAAGTTGATAAGTTGTAACAAAATTTTTACCAGTAGTTCCCCAGGTGTAGTATTTTTGGTTCCAGTAATGTTATGAGTTGAATCCACTGGTGTACGAGACACACACATAAAACCTAACACATGATTTGCCAAACTGTTTTCCTAGAGTTCTAGCGTCATGTCACCAAAATCGTCAAAACCATCAATTTTCAGTGATATATTAGTAAACGCCACTTATTCTCTCAATTTGACTTTGTCAAAACTAAATTTTCAATCTCATGTTTTCTGTTTCGTCCACCAAATTTTCACTTAAAGTAGCAAATGCTTGATTATTTACCCTATAAGTGAATTTCATCGCCTGAAGAAGACATCTGAAATGACGTTCTGACAAAGAGGGAGTAAGCCATGCTTTTGTCAGTGCTTGAAATCTGTTGGATTTTCAAGAGTACACTCTAACAAAAAATCATTATTAAACATCATTCCTTCTGTAGCATCACATAAAGAACCATTATTTTGTTTTCTGCTGAGTTATTTAATCGGACGGCTACTTTCATTCTCATAGAAGTCTTTTTTTCTACAAGCACAAATTTTGAATTAGACACGCTTCTTTTCTTCTTAAGCCTAATAATATTTCGATTGAGCGTCCTGAGCCAAAGTTGCCCAAAGGACTGAAATATAATTCAAAAAATTTGATTGGGGGTTTTAACTCCCTTTCTTAACAACAATAATTTTCGTTTAACATCATCACAACAGTTTTTACATTCCTTTCTTTAGTTCACAATGGTTCGTGGTGTCAAGAACTTGTAACGTTAATTTAACTCATTTCACGACGTCTAATAATAATGAAATTTTTTATACCACGTCGGGTGACAATACAATATTTCATTGTTACTTTCATATATTTCTATATATTTTAATTTTGTTAAAATGAACTTCTTTATCTTAAAATAAATACTATCCTGCAGCGATTTTGGGTTTGACTGGTTGCAGAACACTTTAGGATTTGGGTCACAAAACATTTGTGGAATAACTCAAAAAAATTATTAAAAAAATTTTGAAGTCATACTTTTCTTAAACAATTTGTACTGAAAAGTAAAAAACTGTTTTGTTAATGCATGACTAAAAAGAAAAGCATGGGGTGATCCAATTCATGAATTTATAAAGTGACTATATAAGAGCACCCTCATGCTTTTCTTTTAAGCCATGCATAAAAGAATTATTTTTTTAAACCGATTTAGTACTAATTCCTACATCATCTACATTACTTGTAGTGGTAACTTGGGTAGAAGTTCTTCTCTTAGGGAATTTTCTCTTCTTAATTGCTTTCTTAAAGTACTTTGGTTAGGGGAAATATGAGGAACCAAGTTAAGTTCCAGACGCCAATTTTTACGGGGAAAATTACCTTTTTCTCCTTTGATTACAAATTTATCGTCTTTATAACAAGAAAATCTTCGGAGAAGTGCAAGGGCACAAACAGGAGAGGTTGTTGTTAGTTTTATGTCTTTTCTTGAAGTGGCTTTCGTCCACTTAAGAAACACTCTTTTGTCCTTAGAAGAAAAAATGTCTTTTACCTTAAGAACAACGGTCGTAACCCAATTTGCAGTCTGGCACAAAACACGTCAGCATTGTTGAAGAAACCAAAAGAATTCAACAAAACAGTATAGGTAAAGAAAGCATGAAAAGAAAATCGAATTGTGCAAAAACGTAACAAAAAGAAATAACGCTGTATTAATTGAAAATAAAGCTTGAAACAAAGTGTTGATCACTTTTGCATTTTTTCTAAACTGAAAAACAAAAAAAAAAGAGAAAAACAGAAATATCTACAAGACAGCATTACGTTCCAGTCAAGACTCGCGACCAAAACGTGAGCAGCTCTGAAGTTTCCTCTCTGCCCTTACGTCGTGTATAATGGGAAGAGTGTCCGCAATTCTTCCTTTCTATTCACTATGGACGGACTGTAAATCACAATGTTCCATGTTCGAATCCAGCCGCAGACAAATGAAAATGAAAAATAAAATCACCTGAATCTGAAGATGAAAACAGAATTCTTTTGAAACTGTAGTAAAGATACAGTTTTAATATCATAAAGACAATGGATAAAATCCAACTAAAGATGTACGTGTACACTTATTTAAATATTTTTTAACAGTTGTGAATTATTATTAATAAATGGATATTTATCATGAGCAGAGGTAAGAACCACTAGAATTTGGAAGAATAATTGTACTCCGGATACAGTTCCATTTTGTGACGTTATCAAAATATATTATGTAGAGAAAACCCATTACGCGTAAAGGAATAAAGACAATATCGATGCCTGATTATTATCTTGTAGTATGTGTATAGAAATGTGATAGAAGATATGACAATATAATTTCCAATACAGTCATCTTTATCCTCTACTACAATATAATCTTCAGCCGTCGATATATAATCAAAATTACGGCTTTGCTAAAAGTACTGTAAAAATATACGTCACTCCTTTAATTAAAACGGTAAATTTCTCTCAGTGCATTCTAAATGATTCTCATTTATTTTTCGCGTGAGGAAGAGGCAGATATCAACACTTTCGGATTGCACAATCGACGAGTAGAAATGTATAGGTTAAACTGACAAGTAAACTGTCTCCTTTGGGACACGAGAATCTGCATGAAACTTCCACAGAGCATTGATGATGTTTTCAAAAAAAATACTCCTGTAGTACTACGTTTCCTAGATTTGCGGTACGCAAGTTACAGAACTTCAAAACTTTAGAAATTTTTCTCTGAACGCCTGAAAGGTAAGCAACACTTCATACACATGTGCTGAAGTTATGCACTTCCTATTTACTTTTATATAAATGGTTGCCCTGAAGATGATTTAAATGTTAAATTAAAGTTATTGATGAAACTCACTTGTTGCTTCTTTATTCTGATTCCTGCCAAATGGGAATATTATATAAATACAGGGTGACACAAAAGAAACGTCCCATCCCCTTCATTTTGTAACCAATTAATTTCCAGGAAGAATCCCGACACACGCTCCTATTTATTTAAGAATAAATGCGTCATCGTGGTCAAGCATTTTATCCCTCCCCATTCTATTGTGGTCTAGTGGCAAAAAGTGAAATTTTCTTAAATGACAACATGGGTCAAGTAACACAGCATGTCAATAGTCTTTAGTTTCTATTTACAAAAGCATGTGATCATTTACTAGTTTCTTTGAACACTTGGCGAGAAATTGCGTTTGGAACTCTCAAATATTATAAAGTGAAACATATAGAATCACCACAACATTTACTAATTATATAGTTGTATATCGCTTCCGCAAGTTTTTGATCGAAAACAGTAGGCGGTGTGTCATTAAATTAAAAAATTAGTTTTTCTCAAACCTTTTCTCTCAAAAGAGGAAGGACTACTTATAAATTGTACATGTTTACTGTCGTTTCCTGTTCCCTCCATTGACAATATAGTACCAACAAAGAAACCACGAATGACTCAATATCACGAGCCTAACTCGACAATATATTTCATAACTTCTGCAGAAAGTGGAAACAACACAGTATCAGAGAACGTATCGTACAAAACAACTATTACATTTACAAGTGCGTGCGGTCGTATACAGTTCTTGCTTCCATCACCAGAGTGCGCAAAAATTCCGTGATAATTCTAGAGTCGTATAACAGTCATTCTTTCAGTTTCAGTTTTTTATTGCAAACATTAAAATGTTCACAAACATACCTATGTCTGCTTAACTACTCGAAACTCATTATCAAATTGAACCATGTTTCAGACCGTTAGCATGTGTTCCGAAAAATTCCGAAACGTAGTATGCAGCCATATTTAACTCAACACATGAAGAATGCACTGAAAAACATAACATGCCATTCCTAATTAAAATTGTATGTAATTATGACCTTCCTTACATTTTGTAGTACTGAAGGGTAGCAATTGTGTTGTATACCTAAGAATTAATCAAGTTACGATAAGTATTTTTTTTAAATACATTCCAAAGAACTTCTAAGGCTTCTTTGTTGCCGTCACTCGCTGAAATTATATCCAGAAAAAATATTAGCAAGCTTCACTTTATAATATAAGGTGTATGCATAAGTTTTTGCCGGGTTTTGTGGTAAAAAAACACGTAATTTTCAAGGGAAATTAATTTTGTTTTACTCAAAATATTGGCCATCGGCTTCTATACATTTCGCCCATCTTTCAGGTAATTGATGCATACCATCCCAGATAAACTGCTTGTCTTTTGCGGCAAACCATTCCTAAAGTCATTTTCCAACGTCTTCGAAATTGCTGAAGTGCTGCTCTGCGAGCGCGTGCCCCATTGATGCGAAGAGGTGATAGTCAGATGGCGCCAGGTCTGGGGAGTACGGCGGGTGCGGAAGGATGTCAAATCCAAGCGATTTCAAGGTGTCTTTCACTGGTTTTGCTGTGTGAGACGGCGCATTGTCGTGTAACACAATCACTTTGCCATGTCTTCGGGCCCATTCCGGTCGTCTTTCGATCAATACGTGATTTAAATTAATCATTTGTTGGCGATAGCGTTGTGCATTAACGGTTTCGCCGGGCTTCAAGAGTTCATAATACACAATACCGCTCTGGTCCCACCAGACACAAAGCATGGTCTTCTTGCCGAAGCGATTTGGCCTTAGTGTTAAAGAACCGGCTTTGCCAGGTGAAAGCTACGAGTGTTTCCGCTTCGGGTTTTCAAAATAAATCCATTTTTCGTCACCCGTCACAATTCGATACAAAAAGGATTTTCTTTCGTGGCGTTGAAACAGCATTTCACAAGTGAGTTTGCGATTTTCCATTTGACGTTCATTCAAATCGTGTGGGACCCATTTACCCAGTTTATTGATCTTCCCCATTGCTCGTAAACGTCTGCTGATTGTTTCTTGTGACACATTTAATGCTCTTGTCAATAGCTGTTGAGTTTGAGTTGGGTCATCCTCCAATAACACCTGCAATTGCTCGTTTTCGCACTTTTGTGATCTACCAGAGCGCGCACTGTCTTTCACATTGAAATCATTACTTTTAAATTTTCGAAACCATGTCTCACATGTTCTAATCGATGGAGCGTGTTCACCATATGTTTCTACCAGTACACGATGACTTTCAACAGCCTTTTTCTTTTGATAAAATAAGAAAAGTAATGCGTGTCGCAAATGTTCTTTTTCGGGCAAAAACTTCGACATGATCACTGAACGATAAAACAAAGACGCTAGTGTTTGGTGGACTCAACTTGTGTGTGTTTGTAGTTTAATGTCAGACGAACAAAATGACGTATATGTCAAATGAATACGCTGCGTACTTTTTGCTGGCGCCATCTCTTAGGTAAACCGGAAACTACTTATGCATACATATGGTATTTTAAACTTCGAAACGGGATCTCTCGTTAAGTGTTCAAAGAAACTAGTAAATGATCACATGCTTTTGTAAATAAAAACTAAAGAATATCGACATGTTGTGTCACTTGACCCATGTTGTCATTTAAGAAAATTTCACTTTTTACTACTATTTTACAATAGAAAGGGTCAATATGCAATTCTTGACCACGGTGGCGCATTCACCCTTAAATTAATAGGGGCGTGTGTCGGGATTCCTTGTGGAAATCAATTGGTTACGAAATTAACGGGATGGGAAGTTTCCTTTGGGTCACCCTGTATTTAAATAATATTCCCATTTGACAGGGATCAGAGTAATGAATTAACATGTCAATTTCATCAATAACTTTAATTTAACATTTAAATTATCTTCAACGCAACCAATTATATAAAAGTAAATGGGAAGTGCATAACTTCAGCAGTTTTATGCAGATTCTCTTGTCCCACCGAAGACAGTTTTCTTGTGAGAAAACTTTTCCTAGGATTTAAGGATGTGCGATCCCTGTGTGTGGAGTCCTTAAATCTTGCAATTTCCAGATAGTCGTACAGCCGTAGCAGACATTATCGGGCATGTATTGTGTAAAATGCTGTTGGGTCCTACCTGACAGGAGTACTGCAGGCCCCAGTTAATGATGTCATTTTAATGACGTCATGAAGTTATTTGCACAAACATGCACTGCCGTCGTCCTTCCCTGCACCGCATCCAAGATTCGCAAAGAGGGCTGCTCTTTCCATACTGACCGACTATCTGTCGTGGTTGTAGTTAACCTCCTGCCTGGCAGGACGTTCCGTGCAGACCAGGACGATATGTACATTGTGTATGTGAGTGACCTATAGAATGTATGTATGTACCAGACGAAAAGAATGGAGGATGCACCTGTATCTTTAGGTCATTGCATGGTACTTCCTCATGTTTCTCCATATGGTTAATATTGAAATTAATAACCTCATTCTAGAGCAAAATGCCCGGAGAAGTAAATTACAGGTATACGAACTTTAAGTATTTTATTATTTCCTAAATCAGACGTTAAATAAAATTAATGTTTGTATCTGCATCGATAACCTAACTTCTCAACTTATATAACATGATACAATAATATGATTGCGCGCATTTTTCTTTTACATATGTATGAGCAGTAACATAAATACATTCAGAAATCTTTAAATTATCACGTACTAATAATATTAATGTTGTTGCATTTCATGTTTACCTTAGAATAGATCTTCCCTACATAATAATTAAAGTTTTAGCTTCTGGTCATGAACAAAACTGTGCTGCCATTTCGCGGACTACTTGTAATACACCGCAACAACTTGCAACACATTTCACATTCGGCAACACACTTAACCTCCTCCTGTACAATACTCCAAACGCATCTTTACATATGACACATAGAGAAAAACGAATACATTACCAGTAATGTAAATGTGACACTTTGAGTATTATTTAGATTGCATTCGTAAATACGTACGGAACACACGTTATACGGAACCTGCCAAACTGTACCTCCCGCTGTATTTGGATAACAATTCTGTTTCCACTGTTAACATACATACGTTCCCTCTTTATGTACCAGCACTGTCCTGCAAATCATGCGTTTCCAGCATTATAGCGTTACTGCAGATGGCTCTTGCTATTACGTCGGAAATTATCGTATGTAATGTATATACTGACTTCTTTCATTCTTGGCAGGAGATCCTGTTTGGTTGTGTTCCTATATGACGTCACTTTATTCGTTTTATCAGTCGTAAGGACGTTACGTATGTCCAAAAATTGTGACATGAAGAAACAACATGAATACGCAGGGAAAATCCAGAATAAAGACTTTTTCCACTCGTCATTACTTGTAATGCAGCCACCACTAACAGCCAACTTCATTGAACGTAGGTTTCTTCCGTATAACGTGTGTTCCGTACGTATTTACGAATGCAATCTAAATAATACTCCAAGTGTCACATTTACATTACTGGTAATGTATTCGTTTTTCTCTGTGTATCATATGTAAAGATGCGTTTCGAGTATTGTACACGTTATGTGAGCGGAAATTAGGATACACAAAAACCCACACAGCACAAGTACTGTACGTCCAATGGACATCCATTGGATGCAGCCACGACATCCATTTTGTGTCCATAGACCCTCCAATAAAGGAGTCAAGAGACGTCCATCGGACTCGATGGTTACGTCCAGTGGATGTCTATATGAGGTACGATTATGGATAACTACGGACTTTCCAGTAACATAACGGCCTGAGACGCCGGAAGGTCATACATTAATAAAAAATAATTGTGGATATCCATTGTTTGATTTAGACGTAAATTGCACGTTCCGGTACCACTTTTGGGCGTTCCATGGACCTCCTGTGCTGTGTGGGAATGTGTTTTCTATTTTTTCAATTTCACAACTACTACTGTATTTACGTTGATGCATTAAGTTTTCGTGATTTGCACTAAACAATAATCTTTGTATATAAAAATGAATGCCATGATGTTTGCTGCCGGATCAATCCAAAACGGCTTAACCGAATGCAATAATTTTTCGCATATGATCAGATAGATAATGGAATGATCCAACTTGAGATGTTTCTGTTTCTTTTTACTTCTCCAAGATTCCTCTGATGAAAGAAAACTTCACTTTCTTGAAAATCTTCCTTCATGAGTATCTTCTTTGCCTGTATTCACATGTCATTGTTGTGCTCTATTGTTATTTTTAGTATTATAATATAGTTGGGTTGCTTACACTTAGCTAACTTTTTCACTGTGTCTTCATAAACATTAATGTTCTTCATAAAAATATGATATTATTTTTTTGTAAACCAGAAGTGACTGTGTCGCGAAGGAATGAATAAAAACAATAATTTCATTGTTATAACAATGCAATAAATACATTGTTTCCATGTTTAGGTTAAAACAAAAATAAGAAATAAATAAAAAGTTTATAAATTTTTTAATTTAAATTTAGATTGTTCTAAATAAAGATATTATAGATTTAATGTTTCAAAGTATTTTGAATACTTTAATAGTATTTGGCGTAGTATTAGTAGTTGTATTATTATTAGTAGCAGTAATAGTGGTAGTAGTAGTAGTAGCAGTTGTTGTTGTAGTATTAGTAGTGGTGGTGGTGATGGGAGTAACAGCTACCATGGGGGCGCAGCCCGCCGGAGAGTCTAGTTACCATAAAGGGTGCGCAGCTCCCCAAAACTTACCAAGTTAAGGGCGCAGCCCGCCACGTGGAAGCGAGTAGTGGTGAATGGCCCAATGACTGTTGCCAACATATTTTCTTCACCCCGCGCCAACGGACGGGTACTTTTGCTAGTACGTTATAAAATTTCGTTCATGACACGGCAATATGTCGTAACCATCATTTGGTGCAAAAATTGCTGTATTGTTGCAATGTCTTCACTCTTCAGGACTCTTCAATTTATATAGTGGCAAAAGATCACATCGCACAAATGAATTTTTATCTTTTTAAAAAATCCTTATATTGATTTGTCGTATACATTTTCAATTTAGCAGTTTTAGGTATATAAAAAAATGATTATCCTATAAAATCGCTATCTCGTAGCTCAACAAAGTATCAAAATGTTTGTAGTTCTTAATCCTGGGTTCTACGCAAAAAGCACTAAAATAAATGTTCTGCGTATAGAATCTGTTTCATATATCGACTTGGCGCAAACAAATTACTACAGTAGTTAGCAACCTTTTTCTGTTCGTGGTACACTTTCCTTTATAGTGCGTTCCCGCTGCACACTAGCGTACGAGTTGGTAACAAGGTTTGGGACTTGGTCACTAATTGTACGGCGTAAAAATACCAATAATTTGCCTGTAACATAAATATGTTTAGGCCACCGCCTGCTGCATCTATAGTTGCCTGTCCAATCAACGAGAAATCGTTTGCAGCCTATAGATGCAGCGGGCAGTGGTTTAGTTTCATGAATATTTTTCCTTGTTCCTTTTTTAAAATATGTATTGAGTGAAATTATTGAATTACTCATTGTACCAATTTTGGAATGTGCACATTTTGAATAGAGTAGGTTTGAAGTCTTTGACGTCAGCATTCCACATGCGCTCTACAGTTAGATAGATGGGAAGTGAAGCTTTAAAGTTCATTTTCCCATGCTCTCGCAAGCCCTTAGCTCCGAAAAGAGACGGAATTTCTATCCCATTACTAAGGTTTCTTTCTGATATTTTAATTACACAAATTAAGTATAAAGAAGATCATAACGCAGTTACTCACATAATAGCACTAAATCTTGTCTCTTCCACCCTGTTTTCTAGATTTGGGGCCTTCTCTACTTATTTTTGTTTCGAAAGCTAGAAGAAATATTGTAACGACTAGGATGAGTTCATTAGTACAGTGGAAGAGTGAAATCAACACCAAGAAGAGACCCATAAATAAGACATAGGGCACAGTAGATGACATAAGTGCGTGTGACTGCGATGGGTCTATGCAGGAAAGGCATAATATGTGCATCAGCTACGAACTTCCTAGAGCTTCCTTAACATGGTATGGGGTAAATCCTTAAACACCCCTGGTATAAACTTTAAGTTATTTTTGTCTTGTTTTGGAATATAAATCAAAACTGTTGTTCAAATATTTAACAAACTTTGTATGAGTTTGTGATTGGGCTAGCAGGTACCATAAAAATAGGTAAAGCTATTTCCCGTGTGACACGCACGCGCTTTGAACGGCGCGTGGGGGATATGGAGGTAGCGCTTCACATATTCTCGACTTACGGTACGAAGTGAGGTGGAGTGTCAGTCCTGCGCTCGACCGCCTTTACCTTCCCAAGGTGTCCGGGAGTACCAAGGACAGTTTGCTACTCAAATTGATAGGAGGCTGAGTGAACCTCAGATTGCCTGGCATGGAAACACTGCGAGAAAAGTCTCCAGTGTCCTAGCCGAGATTTGAACTCGGGCGACTCTTAACGGGTACCATATAGATAAATATGAGAACCACTTCCGTGGCAACAAAACTAAAACAAACTCAAACCCACACCGGTCGCAACCAAATTTATCATTTCATTTATTCTTATTTTGAATGGCGGAGTTAAGGCATAACCTTTTCTTCCACTCAACCATTTAAACATTCTACATCAAATTTATATTATATAAATAATTAAACACTACAAAATGTATAATTAAACACTAAAAAACAAACAAAAAATGGACACGAAAATTCACACTATAGCAACTACAATTAAAAATGAAGAAATATATAATATTACAATCATAATGTGATTACTAAAAGAGAGAAAAAATACTAACTAGAGAGTAAATAATAATAATAATAATAATAATAATAATAATAATGATATATAATATAGTTTCGTGTTGATCTGTACATTCGTGTGTCTAGTGAGTCAGAGGAAATTGTGCCTGGGATAAAAAGCAATTAAGTTTAAGTCTAAATGTTAATAGAGAACCTGAATCCCTGATGTGTGCAGGGATTTCGTTCCAAGCTCTCGTAGTATACACAGTGAAAGATTTTGAGTAGTACTCTGATTTATGATTTGGCACTGAGAGTACCGTGTTCTCTTTAGAGTGGGTGTTTAAAGAGTGAGTGTCACTGAGAAATTTGAACCTGGATGACAGTATGACGGTTTTTTCGTTGTGACTAATTTATAAAGTAAATTTAGAGCATGTTGACGGCGTCTCGTGCGAAGATCAAACCAGCCCAATTTATTATAATAGTGTGATAAATGGTCGAAGTACTTTGCGTTAAAGACGAAGCGGACACAGGCATTCTGGATGCGTTGTAAGCGTTTTGCTAGGTCCTCAGTAAGGTCCATGTAAGAAGCATCACAGTAATCCACTTGTGATATTACAAGGGATTGCACTAAAGTGGCTTTGATGGATTCGGGGAGAAATTTTTTTAAGCGGCGAAGAGAATGTAATGCACCATACGTTTTTCTGCAAAGGTTGTTCACATGTTCTGTCCAGGTTAAGTGTTTGTTTATATATAGACCAAGGTCGTTTACGCTTTCACTTAAGGGAACTATAACGCCATTTACATCGAGGCCAGTGATGTTTACGGTGTTAAGGGAGGAAAGTATCTTCCGTGATCTGATCATAATGAATTTTGATTTCAATGGGTTAACTTCTAATCCATTTTCACGTGCCCAAGAACAGATGTTTCTAATATCTGACTTTAAGTACTGGAGTGAACTAACTATGCTCGATAGGTCGGACGAGATATAGCATTGAACGTCATCAGCATATAAGTGATATTTGCTGGCTAGAATATTTTTAGGCAGGTCGTTTATATACGCGGTCCTAAAATACTGCCTTGTGGGACATCACATGGAACAGGTATCCAGTTTGAATGTGTGTCGTTAGTGATAATTCTTTGCTTTCTATGTGAGAGATAGGATCTGAACCATGATAGGGCTAACGGTGAGAAGTTATAGAAATAAGAAAGTTTAGTAATCAGAATTTCATGGTCTATTGTTTGGAATGCTTTACTAAAGTCAAGAAGGGATAGCAGGGTGATATGGCGATTATCCATAGCAGAACGAATATCATCTGTGATATTAACTAGGGCTGTGCACGTACTATAGTGAGACCTAAAACCTGATTGACAAGGGTTTAGAATGCTATTTACTTCAAGAAATTGTGTTAATTGAGCGTGGACAATGTGTTCTAGAGCCTTGGAAAGCGCAGGAAGAATACTAATGGGACGAAGGTCCTCGGTCGCTATTGGGTTCGAAGATTTAGGCAACGGACGAATGTGTGACATCTTCCAGACCGATGGAAATTCGCCATATGTGATCGAGCTATTGAAGATATGCACAATAACATCTATTACACAGGGAAGTATTTTTTTATAAGTAAAATGGATAGTTCATCGGCTCCAACGGCAGATGATTTAATTCTTTGTATTGCTTTTATCACATCCCGTTCAGTGACTTGGTGCATATTAAAATAATATTTTTGGGGTGTTGATGTTTAGATTGTCTGTAATGTTTTCATTTTATGTATAGTGTCTAGTTTGGGCGGGTAGCACAACTGTTCGTTAATAGTATTTAATGGTATTTGAGGTAAAATAACATTTTTTGTTTTAACACCGATTCCCAAAAGTTTAAGCTTATACCAAAGTTCTCTCGGTTGTGATGTGTAGTTGAGGAGCCCTTTGGCGAATCAATTTTAGCTTTTCGAATTTCCTGATTACAGCGGTTTCTCAACTCACGGTACTCTACCTGCTTTTCGTGGGATCTGTTGAGGTCGTGTTTCACTGCTCTCCTATAGCTTCTGTACGCTGAATCCCGCAACGTCATTAGAGATAGAATATTATCGTTAATCCAGGGGTTGGAGGACTTACGCACACGTTTGGTTTTCAATAGGGCGTGTTTATTGTACACATGGTGCACGAAAGAATTAAAGAGATCTACTTTTTGATCTACCGACGGGGCACAGTAAATTAGATACCACGGCAATGAATTTACATCTGCAAATAAGGCGTTTTCATTAATATGTTTTATATCCCTTCGTTTTATTATCCGTGGTTCATATTTGCCAGGTTTCACAGAATACGTTAAATGTAATAAGTCATGTTTGCTTATGCCTGGCACTGGAATTTGTCCTACATTCCTGACTTTTAACATATCTGATACTAGTATATGATCAATCCAGGATTTACTTGTATCAGTTTTGTGAGTGGCTTCGAATGGACAGAACGAGAGATTTAAAGAATGTACAATGTCTTTAAAATTTAATACATTGACAATAGATTGTAATTTACATCTCCCATAATTATTAAATTATTAAAATTTATCATGTTGAGAAAGGGGACCATTCTTAATATTTTAGTCATATTAAAAATTAAAACTGATAATCTCTTCCATTATGAAGAGACTCAGGTCTTAACCAGATTTTCGCTCACCACTTGAGAACGCTCGCTGCCTTGTAATCAAGGTTCGATTCCCGGTAGGGACACAAGTGTTTCGGAGCCCACGTTAAACTGTTTCGGTTCCGTCCTTAGTAGCTTACCAGCTTGTTTATAACGTTAATAACAATTCAATCAATCAATTTGAGAACGGTTGAACCTGTTTGGAGCAAACTTCGCATGGTGACGAATAGAGGGTGTTACTTTCAAGGTTTTAGGTATATTAAAACAACAGTGTTTCAGCAAGTTGTCTGGAAAATATAAGGAAACTAGGCTGAATGGAACGTGATTAAAAGAGAAACATAAACCTTTCAGTTTCAAATATATTCAAGCAAAGAAAACAGATATTTTCTGTACTATTATGCATGTTCAGTTCAGGGCTCGAAATGGACATTTTCACGAAACGGAACGTTTACCTTCGTTAACTTGCTATTGTCCTTCTTTTGCCTATGATTACCGTTGACGAGACGGAACAGGAAGGTTCCAGATATTCACGAACCGGAACAGCGTTCCGGTTTGCTCCGGTCCATTTCGAGCCCTGATGTTCACATTGCGACTATTTTTTAGATTCAGATTGTGAACATGCATAATAAGTAAAGAAAATTTCTGAGTATTCTTTGCTTGAATATTTTTGGAAATGGAAGGGTTTCTGATTTTTCTTAGTCCCGTTCTATTCAGCCCAATTTTCAGACTTTCTCCTGGCAATTGGCCGAAAATTTTTAACAATATAATAGTTGTAAATGCAATAGTATAGTAGAAGAAGTAGTGACAGTAATAGTTGTTCTAACAACGGAGTTACTGGTAGTAGTAAAGGTGATAAAAGTAATAGTTGCGTTATGTTTATGTTTATGTGACGTATTTATGGCACTCTAATAAACTGACATAAGGAATTCGAATTCACGCTTAAGAAATAGTTCGAAATTCATATTTCTCCGAGAACATTAAAAACCGAAAATTAGCTAATCTTAATTGGGGTTTATCTTCTCTGTGATCTAGCATAAACTCAACTTTTTATTCTTGTCATGATTGATAAGTCTAACGAAGCTTAGGAAAGAGAATGTATTTGTCCTTCAGATTTTCATTCCAATCATAAAAGCAGTTCTTCAGCACATGTCACATTTAATGATTTTTATCTCGTCTGATATTCAAATGAAGTTAATAATTTTTTTTTTTTCGGACATTCACTCTTTTTTTTTACTTAAAAGAGATGCTGCATACAGCTTAATAGACTGTTGAGGAATTATAAAGTGAGTCAATTAACTTGAGATATAGAACGAGAAACTAACTGCGCGGCCTCAATTTCTTTTCCAAGAATTTCTTTTACACAGCTTTCGCAAATCCACGTCCAAAAACTTGTTGCAAATAATACTGGAAAAGTCTCACTCATCATTACTAGTTTCTGTCACAATTTATGAAACGACGTTGGAGTCTGGTATAAGATGCGTAATAGTAACTCAGAAGAGCGGAAATTTTTTCTACGAGAAAGAGATTTCATCGAAAATTATTGAAGTTCAATAGAAAAGAGAATTTTCAACGAAATGCTCTCGCTTTAGATAGAAAATGTGATCTTTTTAGATGGAATTCCAATGACGCTTCACGGATGTAAATTATTCTTAATTCTTGAAAGAGTAATTTCTCATCATTTTAGAGTGGTTCTCCAATGCATCATAGGTACTAGTCAAGTGTGTTTTCTGCAATTTGTTACAATTAAGGTTGTCGAAAGAAGGCCTACAATGAAGTTAATATTGTTTAGCTGATACTGACAACAGTAGGGCTGACAACTAAAAGAGTGGTTTCTCCTTTTACTCTCCTAAAATGAAATACTCCTCTGAAATCGAGATGAATTCCGCTCTTCCAAATTTAGTGTATAAAGAGGTGGTAAACATATCTGATTATGAACTTGAACGTAAACGAAGAAAGTAAAATAAAACAATATTACGAAAATATACTTTATATTACAAATTCCGCAAAATATTTTTACTCTTTTCTGCTGCTTACTTAAACAAACAAACAAACGAAAATTCAAATAATTTTGTTCAGTATATTTTGTTTCAGACTATGTAAATTTAAATGCTTATGTATATATAAAGTGCTTATGTCTTTCTGTTCGCAGCGATCTCGCAAACTAAAAGCCAAAGCCTTCAGTGACACCAATCCTTTCACCTAATGGCTGTCATCTAATGGCTTGCATGGCCTACATCAATGGTGCTGGATATAGAGAACTTGCAAAATGATTTGGAAGAAGCAAATTTTGTCCTTGGTTATAGAACATTAGAGTTTAATTTTTAAGGCCTTTAAGCAACTTTGCCACAGGCCGGATGAATGATGATGCGATGATTGGTGGAATGAAAAAAGTGGTAGAAAACTGGAGAACTCCGAGAAAACCCATGCACGCGGCCTTTATCCACTACAATGCCAGCAGAGTTTAAACCGAAGAACCCAAGCGCTAGAGGTCATCGCGGTTATTGGTGGAAGATACCGTCATTGTGGAGTTCAAAATGCTCCACTTCAAGTCATATTGTGCAGCTCAACTAGAAGAACAATGTGTGAGCCTTTTTTATATGTATTCTATACAACTCTGCTTTACTTTTAAAAAAATGAAAGGAGTAGCGCTTTCACAAAATACACGTCCTCAAATAACACAGCACAACATATTAAGTTTAACATAGACATACGAGTATGTATTAAGTGACTTTAAAATGTTTAAGTTGTGATTATAATTTACTTGCTTCAAGGCAACCAAAGTTTGCTTCAAGGTGACACCGTTTTAAATTTTGTCTTCAGAGATCAGTTTCATGGCGGCGATAAACAACCATGCTTTATGGCCAGGCGGTTCTCTTATTTTATTCAAGAATTTTACAATAATATGACAATAGAACAGCTGTGGAAATTTTTACTATCAACACTGAAATGTTTCCATACCCTGACGAGTGATAGTGCCAGCTGGCAACTCCTGAGCAGGATGCTTTCTATGTACTGGAGTTTCCCAAATGAAATTCGGTCAATGATCGCTACATGTCTGGAAGTGAGCTCTCCACTTGTCAGCAATATTAGGATGTGGTAGAAACAGTTCCAAACAACGGGCTGTTTGCGTATAAATCAGACGAGGTAGCTGAAAGAGTCAGAGCAAAGAGCGTCTTTCGAGGGTAGTTTTAAAAAGTCAGTATGACGGGCCGCCGTAAACTAACAATGTCAGCCAAGGCAGTTTGAAATGTGTTAAGAAAGAGATCGCACATCAAACCGTTTTGTCTACAACTGTTGCACGCCATAAACCCTACAGACCATGTGCTATGCACCATCGTTGCTATCGAAATGCAGAAGCAGGCGACGGTTGTTTAATATGTAGTGCAATATTTTAAAGTGACCAATCCACATTTCACTTTAGTGGTACAGTGAAGGTACACAATGTCTGTATCTGGGGAATACAGTATCTACGAAACACTGCAACACGAAAGGGACTCGAGTTACGCCAAAGTTGATCAAAGATCATAAATAAACGAGAAAGACTTCAGAAACATTAGCGTTTTCTGTGTAATTTCTAATCGGAAAGTTTATAGACCATTCTTTTGCCAAGAAGAAACTGTTGCAGAACATGCATATCTTACTATGATCTAGGATTGGCTCCTCTTGTAGGATGGACTATAGAATATTATTTTGCAACAAGACGATGCAACTCCCCTTCCCCCATTTTTATATGGGAATGGTTGAATGAAGCTTTTATCCTCCGCTTGATCGGTCGTCACGGCTCGAAAAGTGAATCCATTGACCACTTGCAGTCTGCGAAATAAATGTAAAACTTGTTGACTTACTCTTTAAGTTCATGTATGGTTAATTATTTTATACTACCTCTCTTATTACACGGCGCATGATAAGATAAATTACAGAAATTTAAAGTTTTGTTCCTTTGTGTACATCCGGTATATGTATTCTGCTTTTATAATGATTCATTTTAACGAGGACGCAAACAAAGAGCTTATTTATACAAGTTTTTAACTTATTGTTGGCATATGTAATGATTATCTATAAAATGTACTACAGATTACATACTAGCACTGAAAAAAGCGTTCTCTGACAAACCAAAAGTAGAAAACACTACTTTTCTTAAATCAATTCTGTATAAATCTTTTAACATTCTGAGATATGAGTATACTTTTTATATTTGTACCTAATAGGTTAACTACACTTTGTCACTTTTCGGAAGGTTCGAGCTTAGCTCATAGCTTTGTTGATTTGAGCACGCTCTTTCACATTTTTTGTGACATAGTGTTGTGTGATTTTGAAGAAACTTAAATTTGTGCTTATGCTAACCTAACAGGACATTCTTCAAGTTGACTATGAATAGAACTGAATATTCAACTAGCTTTACTTTTGGTAGGTTTGTGTTGTGTTATAGCCAATCTTAATAAGTAACCAATTTGCTAATATTGTAAAATAGAAGCCAGTAAAGTCAAGACCACCGAAATTCTAACCGAGTTACGACTGTTGGTAACAGAGCGTGAGCAGTAGGAATAAATGGCCAACTTGTGGAGTTTGTGGTATTGTGAGAGAAACAGCTTCCATACCTCACTGAGTTAGTTTCTCTTTGTACTGTGATTTCTAAGTTAGGTTTGCTACTATTATTATCTATTTTTTGACAATAACTAACGCACAGCAGAGTTTATACAGCGTTACCCTAAAAGAAATAGACAGTTTGAACTCTTCACAAATTGAAAATTGTTTGAACATCAGAAGATACTTATGGCCGGTTTCACCGACCTTCCTTAAATTGCGGTTAAGGGAGCGTTAGTTAACGCTTACATAAATATTTAAGCGTCCCTTAATTCTTTTTTCCATTGCATCAACATTTAACGATACAATTTAGGGTTCCCTTGATAAACGAAGCGTTAAAACATTGGTATTCATGAGTGTGTAATTTCCCATACATGCTATTCTATTTTCAAGAGCTTTGATTGGTTGATTCTCGAGGTTTGCAGCAAATAAATGACAATCACAATGTGTTGAGTAGAAAATATATAAATTCGGCTTAGTTTCCTACGTGTAGAGTATTTGTTGTACTGTATTCAGAGCGCCTACAAATTAATGTGTATTAAAATGAATGCTTAGAATTCAAATCAAATACAGTACCTTAGAACGCATAAATGTTTATCTATCTCGCCTAATTGCCGGAAAGTAAGTGTCAGTGTAGGGTGTCCGTACCAGTACTGGGCCAGTCGCCAGTGGTTGACCAATAAAGGAAACGAACGGTAATAATAGAGTTTATATTCGACAAAGTACTAAACAAAATACGTTTTATACGTCCGTAAGGTTTAATAGTGTAGCCCCCAAACTCTGTGCAATCAGAAAGCGCATTTTCACCAACAAAATCACTTAAATGTGTAAAGTGAATCTGGAAGAGAGCAGAACGCACAATAAAAGGACTGAGCTATAACTAATGCATGATATACGTGCACATGTACTAGAAGCCACGGTACAGTGAAGTAATTAATTATTTTATCCCTTCGTTGTTCAAGGAACAATCTACAGTAAATGGAATGAATGATTTACACTGGAACAATCGTCGTTCACAATTAGCTATTTACAGCTCGTCACCTACTGGTGCAACTCCACCTTCAGCAATAAATTTTTGTCTTGTCAAATGAAACAAATGCGAGCTGCTTTTTCTTTGACTTTTTCTGCACTGTCTCAGGCTTTGTTTCGTAGACCAAATAACTATTTTTATATTATTACATAAACGTCAGTTTTTGTTTACACTTGAAATTTTCCTTAATTTGGTCAACCATTGGTACGATCACCTTATGTATATTTTCAACACGCTGCAAATAGAAACAGATGAGGCTATAACCATTCCTCGAGTGTGTTGATACGGATTGCTTTAATTCTTTCCCTTCGTAGCTTACCTAAGTAAGATAATTAAGTAATTCTTTATATTAGCTACTTCTATTATTTGGCGGGTGAATATACTTTCAATGTAATTATTTTGGATTCATCCAATGGAGAGAGTGATACAAAATCAAGTGGGAAGGGCATGAATCCAATGACACCTTTTCAAGGGCGCATGTGTGCTGGTGCACTCACATCACTCTTTGATTTTACATCACATTCTTCTGCATTGTACGGAACCGAAATAATGCAAATAACTACATTGGAATTTCGTAATTCAACGCCATATAATAGAAATAACTTATAGAAAAAAATACAGTTAATTGCCATGTTCCCTTTATTCCGATAAATACAGACTCGTTTTGCTAGATTTAGCTTAATTCTGATCTATTTAAAAATGGACAAGAATTGTGTTTTGTCTGTAGTTAAGGAGAAGCATTCAACGGAATAGTAAAGCATCTCAATGCTCTATATTATGTTTGCAGATCTTTTGTGCAAGACAATGTGAAAATCTATAGCAGATTACATCCACAATGGAATCACCTTATAAACAGTGTACAAGGGAGCTTTCTACGAAAAGTTCTACGTATGGAGTGCTTTCCCTCAACTTTACCCGACGGCTATACTCCGAATGTTATGAGTAACTTTGACTAAGATGTAAGTCATGTTCATGTGGAAAGTCGCGGTTATATAACTAGTAATAGTCACTACAACCGGAGAGTTCAAAAGAACAAATGCATTGCCCAGCCCTTTCTAAAACAGTTTTGTAAATTGTATATATACACGTGCATTACTGAAAATTATTCTACCAAGAATATTTAAAAGGAATTATGGGAACCGCTAAGGATACATACTCGAAGGAATAGTAAAGCGACGATATTAGACATTCGCGACATCAGCCTTATATATCAGAGTTCAGATTGTCTTTTATTTTCTTTTGTTCAAGACACATTAGGAAACTATAATTTACTGTGTTATTTAAACATTATACATTGCACACATGACTTCCCTGTAAACCCTAAAGAGTTCACCTTCGTAAGCATTTCTTGTATAAACATTGTCGACCATCATATTTACATTGGTAGGTAAGAAATCAACGTTCCGAAAGTACAGTAATACGTATTTAGGAAAATATAATTCATACATTATAATAGTTGTCCGCCATATTCCTAATTTAAGGCCACGTTAAACAGTTAAGGGAGGAAAATCGCGCCCTTAAGTTACGGACGAGTTTGAGGAACTGTTAACCTTGAGGGAGGTTGGTGAAATACTCTAGCGTTATAAGGAAGCGTTAAATGGACTTAACGTATCCTTAATATTTAAGGAAGGTTGGTGAAACCGGCCATTAGTGTTGTTTTATACTGAAAGTCTTCAACTTTACTACCTTGGACGAAAGTCATAAGTCAGGCAGCCAGGTAGAGAATGCTTTCTGCGTGATGACAGATTAAATATCTGTCGTGTTACAAAAGGGTAGCACATAGAACACTAGTAACTTAGCCATGTAAACTTCAGGACATATACTTCAAACCACGTAAGTATTTCAGTCATGCTATTAAACTGCATTCTGCAAAACATTGGAAGTGTCTATTTCTTTTAGGCTAACCCTGTAATTGTACAACACTTGAAATATTTCTCTCCTCTTTCCATTAAATGTTCATGTGGGAGAAAATCCTCTCAACATTTGCGTTGTTAGATAGAATTGCACAAACGTAACTGAGAATGTTGTATAATTCAGAATACTGTTCGGGAGGTTCGGAACCACTGACAAAAATTACTAAAGCACTGCTTTTTATGGCAAAGTTTGTCTTTCCCCTCTTCTTTCTTAGATTCTAACAGTTCATTCAAGATTTTCATTTGACCGAAGAGAAGATTTTTATTGATCTCCACTTCAGATAAAGACAGATTTTTTTCAGTTTTCCCCATAAACATCCAGGAAAACATACCCAAACTTGAAAATGATTTGCTGGTTGAAAAGAAACCGGGACTGTGACGCGTCCCGAAGTAGTATGTTGGGACACCAGGAAGAAAATTGAAAACCAGGGACAATCCCGGTTTCTCGGGACGTCTGGCCACCCTAGACTTACCCAAATTTTCGTTTATCCGAATCACCGTTGGTCCCGTCAAATGCGGTTAAACAAGACTCTTGTGTACTTAAAAATTCAATTTTTGTTTTACAATTTCTAATTTACAAATTCTTATATGTTGTGAGAATAGCTTCTAGTTATGGTGCACATGTGATAATAAAATTAATTTACTGTATCCTAAAAATAATTTTCTTAACAAATTACAACATTACACTTCCGGTGGTCATGGTTCTAAAAACAGCAAAATAAAATGAAAATGAAATTTTTTTATCTCTCTGTCACTAAAATTAAAAAGTACAATTGTAGGTAGGTATGCACTTTAGAAAACTCTCTGCGTTCAGTTCGTTCGTTGTAATTAAACTGAGATAGCAATCAGTGTTTGAAAAATATCACAAATATTCTGACAAACCTTTCATTCTTTACAGGATTCCCTACATTTACCGATAATCTAAGACAGATTTCCTTTGTACACGTGTATACTTTCTACTACGCTGTTGTTAATCTGCGAAGTATAGAATAACTTATTGGCGCACTATAAAGTGCAAAAAATTTACTTAAAACCAAGTATAAGCTGATTATCTTGTCCTTCTAATCTTTAGTACCTTCTTTCCTAATTAGAAGAAAGTGGTTATTGATTAAATGATTCTGTTACTGAGCTTTGGCCAGTACTTTCCAAACGTTTAAAATATGAGATAAGATTCTCCAGTTAATGATAGCATGTAAATCCCTTAGGAGCACCTTCCCTCAAGGCTCTCTCAAAATATGTCCTATCATAAATATAGGCCACGACCGGGAGATAGTAACATAGTTTGTCAAGTAATGATTGGATTTTGTACACTGAAGCATTAATGATACATGAAACAAGTCTTTATGACTTCCTGTTCAGGTGAAGATAAATATAACCAATAGTATACGTAGGAAAGATAATAATGCTACCGAATAATAATAATAATAATGAGTTATTCTCCTATTGTTACTGCATTACGATGACAAACTAATAGATCAGTCTAATACTCGGAAGGATCTGTTTAGTATTATACCATTTTATACCAACTTGAATTTTAAAAAAAATACTTAATAGTAAAACATGATCGTTACAATAGACTTACGTACGAATTTCTACTGAAGTTAAATTTTTTTTCCAGATTTGCAAATCAAATTCCTTCCCCAGTTCATGTGTGGTATAAGGTGGAATTCCAGTTGCGACTGTATCATTTACGACGAATCGAAATCCATTGATTCAACACTGTGCCACTCGTGACTTAAATAAGTGGCAAGTTTTACCTTCTATTTTTAAGATAAATTGGCAACACCAAGGCACTGACGCTGAATCAGGGGGAACAAGTTTTTAAATTTGTCAACAAAGCAATTTGAAAGCAAACGGGATTCAATTGGTGATCCTCAATTAAAAATTTTTAGGAAACCGTTTGCGGAATCTAATTATTCAGTTCAACATAAAAACAAGTGGCTGCTGTGATTTTACTAATAATCGCAAAGGTTCCCTTTATATTATGACACATGCACGTATCCATTACACCCGATATTTTCCCCATATTTTGTTCCTATTTTTTTTTTTTATTATTATTATTTGAAGTCTTTAGGAAAATTTGGGTCAGACCGAATGGATGGGATGATAATGGACGATTGGTGAAATGAAGAAATTGAGAGGAAACGGGAGAACCGCGAGAAAATCCACGCGCACGGTGATTGACCACGACAAAGCCTACATTGCACGAGCTGGAATCAAACCGAGGACCCCAAGCACCAGATGTGGGTGGTGCTCTACCACTGAGTTACCGTGGCCCACGTTTTCCATAGGATAACAATGCAAGACTTTGATATCCTCGCTACCTAGGGAGCCTCTGCACCGATCAAGATGGTTGCAGTGGGTGTAAACTAGTTAAGACCTTTCAATGACACGTCAGCCATGCTTTGGTTCATGAGATGGATTTTTTGACACAGGCAAAGCATTGATATAAGATTCGCATTGTTAAAAATACGTCAAGGGGCCTAAAAGAGTTATTTATCGTTGAATTTTATTCAATAGCAAAATCCAAAGTGCATCACTTAATACGGTTACTCTGTAACGAGATGCAGAAGTGTAAATTCGGATGTAGGATAAAGCACTTACTGTTAGATGGATGGAAATTCTCTAATCTGAATTCTTAGCTTCTACAGTTTTATATGTAGACTTATACATCGTGAGTTTGTTAAGAATATTTAGTAATCTACTTTCCTCTTTTAAGTGGTTTCGAATCGTGTCATTTTTAAATAACAAAACTTTATGCCAGGATGGCAACACTGTCAACTCGATAACATCACATTTTTAACTCCTAATATTCATCCTTTTGATATAAATCGACTTTCAATACCATACTTTTTCTTTCACGTTCTTTTTTAATGACCTATCAAGAAGTACCCATTTTATTTATTGTTCTAAGTTGGACACCCTGAATCTCGTAAACGAAGCAACTTTCGATAAACCCACATATCAATTTTGTTGTTGTTGTTCCAGTATCAGGTATTCGTCTGCCAAATGTGTCACACATATTCCGATACACCCAGTATATATGCGGATGTTGGTGAGAGAAACGAATATGTGAAAGAGAGAGACTCTGAGGGAAGCATTTATGAAGATTTTCCATCTGGTGGGTATAGAGTATAAGTTCATTCAGAAAAAGTAAAATTTAATATATACCTTTGAAAATTAAAATGAATTTACCGAAAAACTTCCTGAATATCATGTTTCCAAACAAAAGAGGAAGGTAAGTAAGCTGTTGCAAAACATTATATACTCCGAGTAATCCATCATAGATTACTAGTAGGATGCATTGAAGCTCGGAATATGACATGTGAAATGCAAGCTTCGACCACAATATATCCGAAGAGAATAGTCCGGAAATTAGCTTCTTTTTTATAGAAAAAAAATATTCTTTAAACATCAGTGAACTGAGTGGACAGTTGCCTGGTTCGTTTGAGTTAGCAGATAAATTTGGAATCATATTCGATTAGGAGGCTAGCAAACTTGAATGCTTTTTACGCGTGGAAGATATTTAATGAAAATAAATGAAGTGTTGACAAAAATACTAGGTACCATTTGTGCAGAAACAAACGTTTAATGAACTTCAAGAATATCAAAGATTCTCACTTCAGTCATATACACTTCATGTTTCACGTATGTTGTCTTCCTTGTAAAATATTCGTATTATAAATTGTTCTTAATATTTAAAGTTACTGTAAAGCAAGGACCTCTAAGATGGCAGCACTAGCTTCGTATGTATTAAATGTATTTTGTTTTTTTTTGCGCGAAATTGTATTGATGCTACTACAAATTCAAACCTAAAGAGTTCATAACCATTTTAAGGGTTATATCTGTACCGATTTTTTCTATTTTCCTTTCTGTTCGTTGTTAAAGCTTCATTGTTAAAGGTTTGGATATTCAACACAACAGTCAATCTATTTTAACAATAAACATAAACGAAAATTAAAAATCTGCGTGGATATGAACTTTCTTCTCTTATGTTTGATTTGCATGAGTTCATAACTGTTGCAAGTTTTTTGTGAACTGTCTAATCCATTTGGAAGTGTAAAGACCCATTTTAATATCTCATAACTACAACTACTAACTGGACTATAATACCCTTATCTATGTTTGAGGAGATCCTAATCTCATCATCTATATGTTATTGTTCGTCACCTGACCATCAGCTGATCGTCGGTCGTCGTCAATTACAAGCCTAGTTACGATCAACACGACAAGAAAGAACTTTCTTCTCTAAAAGTTTGAACTCTCTAGGCTGGAAATTGTAGGACGAATACTGCAATTTTCGTCCAAATGAAAACTACTGTAGAGACATACGAACTTGTGCTACCATCTAGCGTTAGAGATCGTCCTTTTACACTAACCTAAACTTTTTTTTATAGTTTCTTTCACTATGTTTCTTCTTTAGAAAGTCACACAAACAGCACAACCCTAATAACATTCAGCATTTGTACGGCGCACTAGATAATCTTATTATATTTTAAGAAAAACTCTATATTCTGCATCCTCTACACATACAGAGTACAGTCACATTACAACTACCGGAAAGGAAATGTCGTATACGATTCTTAGCGAATCGTACCGCACACGTAGCAAGGTCATATATAACAAACATATCGGACTTGATGATTTGCACCAGCGAACATTGTAACAGTTTCTATCATAAGCAAAATATGTAAACTATCACACCCAGAGATAGGCACGATCACCTGCTATCAGACTAGTGGGGTCAGATTTTAAGAAATGGCGGAGTTTGTGAAATGATCACCTCTTGCTGTCGTGAAAGTGTATCAAGACTGGACGAATAACACAATTGTGACTTCCCGACTCGATAACTGTGGAGCGTCATCGATCTTGCAAGATACATTCGCGAAGTGCCTGACAGATATTGCTTTAATATTAAACAAAATGCAAAGTTCTGGTGGGCTAAGTATGTGTTGTACTAATTTCGGTATTTTCCATATTTATGAGTTTCATAAATCAGGAATTCCTTCCTTTCGGGTGTTCAAACTTTAATTTAAATGAAAGTTTGCTCCCCTTGCAGAAATCCAAGCTGTGCCCCTGATATTAGGTCCCACGTAAGTAAAATCAATTGTTGTGGTGGTAAAATGTATATCAAACACGAGAATTATCGAAACAAATTTAAATGCACTAGCATAGGCTAGTTTAAATATGGAGAACTTCCAGGAGTCCTACACAAAAGCGATAATTATTACTAGAAAATATAAAGGACTTGATTGGAATAAGAACGCCTGAACAGAGATTCAGCAAAGAAGACATACCGAATGGCCGTAGCATCGGCTAGCAATCGGAAGGTCCTGGAAACGATCCCAGCGCGGCGCCTATCCTGACTGAATTTCTTCCAGGGTTTTTACTAAATCACACCGGGCAAATATCGGGATGATACCAATAAACTAGACCCTGGCAAACTACCTTCGAACATGCTTTCCCCCACCCTAATTCACCCTGACCCTGAGATACGTAGAGCCCATAAATAAAAACAATTCAACAGGGAATAATAACGAAATCAAATTTTCAAAACAATCCAAAATACTTTCTGATACTTCCTACCATTCACCTACTTCGATACTTACTTATCGCAAGTCTCAGATATATTTATTTAATCACATTCGTCAATCACTTAAAATATATAGGAACCAATGTTCACGTTCTCTTCTGTTTGGAATTTACCATAGAGGTTAGCATTTAATTTATATACGTTAACTCACAAATGGTAGTCTTCTCTTCCTCTAAATATCGATTCGATTCGATATTTCAATCGGTAAAAAGGTAGTTCAAAATTTAATAACAAGTCGAACAAAATTAAAATAATGATTTATTTAAAATGTTTAAGCTAAATAGCGTTAGAGATATTCCCTTTATGCTGCTGTTTATCTAACAAGCGCTATCGTTCTGCACTATGCATTTTTATCAGTCTGTTGTTTGAATGCTTTACATCATGTACTTTTTTAGTTACTGTGGACTGAAGACAATTAATTACGCATCGTAGTTGCCCAAATGTAGAAAATATCAGAAAATATTTTCCTAATTATTCTTTCACATTCAGTGTTTCATACTAGTTGTAAAACAATTGTTTCTAAAAGTTAAAATATACCTTATCTAGGCATGGAGAAACTTTTTTCTTTAGTAATAAGACATTATCATTCTTATCTACCTATTGAAAATAAAAATGTTGATATGTCATTTCTAAGAAAAGTTTCTCTCGGTCCTCAGATAAGAAATTTTTCTCAAATTAAAGGAGGTTCTTTTATTTACTGTATACCAAAAGAATTAACATCTTGGTCCAATTTCAATCTGAAATTTTCAAGTTGACTCCCAACAAAATCATTCTTTCTGCGCCAACGTTTATGAAAATATCGCCACTTTATCCATCATTTAGAGTTTCAGATATAAGACTAAAAACTCTGTTCCATTTATATTCTTAGAAAATATTCAATTATATTAAGAGCCATTTCCAAAGCTTATATCTAGAGCTGAATGCAAAGTAAAGATTTAAAATGAAAGACACACAGCTTGAATGATAATGGAAGTCTATGAGATCTCACTTGCCGTTACTTCAAGATAAATAAGTGAATTAGGGTTTCTGCGATAGGATGCGCGTTTTCGTGTGGACTTCTCTCTGACTATCTGAAAAATAAATTCTCAGAATTTTAAAATTACTTGTACACAGATAATAGATATGGTAAAGAAATAAACATAAATTAGATGTATTTCCTTTTCAGAAAATCATATTTAGTACTAGGACGAAACTTTAATTTGTATATACAATGTGTTTGTGAATAAAACAGAAAGCTATGTAAAGCTAATAAAATAAAAAAGTATTTATCTTTGCAAGTTCTCCCTTTTCCTAAGTTTTATTAGATTTTCCGGGAAGCAAAGCATACTGTACATATAACTAAATTACACTTCGTCTCCAGCTTGATAACCACTGACAGCTTCAGCAGTTAGAGCTCAATCCTGGTAATTTCTAGTAGATTATTACGATTCAAAGCAAAACAATTTCAAAATTAATTAT
>JAGDQP010013818.1:801-21132 GCA_022664845.1 Lepisma saccharinum
ATATATATATATATATATATATATATATACACAATCATCGGTAGAACAGAAAAATGTAAGAACTTCTGATGGTATTGATATGTCTACCTGTATCCATATAAAATACATGCATTGTATTTTAACGCGATTGTAGCATTGGAGATTTATGTTTCAATGGCTAAGGACCACTATATCTTTCCAATTTGTTTTAGTCATATGTACGTCATTCCTGAATGTCCTCAGATAGAAAAAGATGCATCACGCTTTGAAAATCTTGCGACAACAAACGAGAAATATTGAATCAAATTGTGATGCAGACCAATAAGGAAGTATACCAAAGTTTGCCGCAAATGTGGAACGAACTTGCCATGTAATACTGTTGACAATTTTACAAAATATAGTCTCTAATCTACAGCAAGAATACTAGCGATATTTCATAATAAATTTGAAATGTTAAGTCAATCCATGCGCTATTGCAGAAGGAGACATCTTTCAGTCGTATAGTAGTTTCTAATACTGGTCTAAAAGTCTGAAATCCAACATCTTACCGATTGGATTATGATGCCCTTAGAAGTTTCTACCAAAATACAGCTATCGTCTTGCGTTAGATAATGGCGAAAAACTCTGAACACAAGTGTGGGACAAATTTTATACATGTTTTATGGTTCAAATTATCTAGTTTCGTTCATTATTCGTAACTTTTCTCACTCGCTCTTTTATTACAAGAAATACAGATAAAAAAAGGAATAAATGACATAAAAGAGCTTTCCACTAAAAAATGAGAAAAGGCGAAATGATAATGATTTTCAGGATTTCTTTGTGCTCCCTTTTCATATAAGACACATTTTATTGACAGAAACTAACCTCAGTTGTAAGTTAAATTAAACGAAACTAGTTTCTTTCATTATTTTTAATTCGTATTCAATGAAAACATACGATAGATTAGGTGAAGTTTCATAACATTCATAAGAGATAAAATTTTCTCAAACATTTATCTCTTGTAGTACGATCCGACAAATTCCGGGACCCAGGTCGCCATTGCGCCTAAAAATTAAGTATTCTGGTCTAGTTAATTTGAAATAATTTCTTTCTTCCAAGACTAAAATTAGTGGATTTGGAATTACATCATTGACAAGTTATGTATATTTACGTTTTAGAAATGATCTTTTCTAATTTGTCTAACATACTTCCCTCTTAATTTCCAACAAGTAGACCAGGTTCATAATTCAAGTGCACATTTAATAGACAATGAACACAGTTGTCCTAGTCACTTGTATTGTAAATGTAAAACTAACGTAGACTTGTATTCAGAGTTTAAACAAAAGTTAATGTATATGTTGTTATAAATGTATACATTCATACATACATTGGTAGTCAAATTGATACTATTGCTGTTAAGGAAACACTCTGCAAAATATTAGGAATTGATTGATTTTTAAGTTTAGAGGCTGTCTCCTAGATTTAGAAACCATTATCTGCTCTTAACTTGATTACAGTATCCGTAACATCCTACTACAAAGAGAGAATAATAATTTTGTATACCAAAAGCAAAATAATTAATTTTCAGTTTTTTTTGTAAAAATAATCAGTAGTTTGTGAAATGTATTAAACCACAAACAGAATACAATAAGTAATACCTAAAACTCTTTTATTGATCATAGGACAATGATAGTGCTTATTTTCGCACTTAAACAATATCATTGAAAGTTAGATCGCTTTATTAAAAATAATTAAAAAGGATTTTTTTAAAAAAACATGCTTATTTAAGACGGACTAAAAAGTAAAAAATAATAATCTGAATTATTCTTATGAATAGGGAAATAAAAGCGTGGGTGCTCTTAGATATTATGATTTTATGATGAGGTAAGCAAGAGCACTCACGCTTTTATTTTCCTATTCATAAGATAAATTCAATTTATTATTTTTTTTTACTTTTTAGTCCATCTTGAAAAGCGTGTTTTCTAAAAAAAAATCCGTTTTTAATTATTTTTTTATGTATAATAGATGCATATTAAACTCCCTGCAAGATAGGCAACCCAAACTTCACACAATAGATGCGGCGTTGTGTGTATTTAAGGATAATTTCCAACTATTTATTTATTTAATTAATTAATTACAGTTAACTTGATTATTCTATCGTATATCTAATGATTGGATATTGTATTGCCATCGGAAGCAAGCAAGTTTACAAAATTATAAAGAAATCGGATGATGGGGAGTGAGTTAAAATCAATTACAAGATTTGTACCAGATATGATTACAGAACAAGTTAATATAAAGCATGTTGAAAGCAACACATTAAATTAAATAATATTTCACAGATATTTGCGTTGTTTGAGTCGGTGCAGTATTTTAATAAATTCCATAAGTCACGTAATTCTCTTTTTAAATTTATCTGTTAATTAAATGCATTAGGGTATGTCAATGAAGAGTTTACATTATGACAGGACGTCTGAGAACAAAGATTAGCTCATTCTATTTGAGCAATAATATAATATGCGTAATACATTTTGCTGCGTTTAATTTTCCCTGAGCGAGGTCAGAGCCATCTATAAATACATTACAAGAGACAGTTATATCGATAGATTTTCCTTCCGGCATAAGCTACGGTTATCTAATTATTTTTTAGTACACTCTTAAACAATTCTGGGAGTGTCTTCAATTTTTTTTTTCTTGTTTGTTCTTCTAAAGTAGCACGCCTATACGCCTGAATGGAAGCTGTTAAGGAGAAACTGACTTCAATTTTAAAATCTGGTACTTGGAGTCATCTGGGGGTCGAAAATTGGAATTTAACAACTCTTGGTAATGCCGTGGCGTTGTAAAATACAATGTATAACGAAACTAGGAAATGTCACGAAATTTCCAACATTTACCCTAATTGTTCTATTTTTATTTCCGCATGACGTTGTAAAAAGACAGATTTATACCATGCTTACTCAAACTACTAAAGAAGCGAGTATAATAATTAATATTTTCTTGAGGTTGTTTTAAATAAACATACTTACCATGTTGCCCCCTCTTACTTTCTCGTGCACCTCCATTGGTGATGCTACAACCTATCTTTCTGAATTTCTTTTTATCTCCTATGAAATTGAACAATGAAAGCAGGCAAAGGGAAACTGACTTCAGACATGCAATTAGCAACCTCAATTTACATGGTCCTATGTACGCATCTCCGTTCACCTGGCATACCATACTCGAATGTTCACGATTTGCTCATTGTCAATTACGCTACTCACAACAATGTGTAACTTCGCGCTGTAGCAATCCTTTACGTACTTCACTATCCGAGTTTATGACTGCACGATATCAAAGTTCAGCTTGTACAAAAGTATACTTCGTGTACATTTTAAATGAATAATTCCATCACTCCTGTATACCGGTACGTGTTGTTCACAATATCTTGTGATACACTGCGGCACGTCCATTTTTGCAGTGAACGTGTTTGATAATCAGCGAGAAACATGACAGAATTAGTGTGTTTTGGCTCAAGAGGTATAGCGTTGACTTTTCATTCGGTAGATCCAGTGCTCAATCCCAAGCTGCACACCATCCTTACAGAGGTGTTTCCAGGGATTTTTCTCAGTAACATCAAACATATACCGGGATTGTACCTTCGACACTAGACCCTGTCCGCCTTCCTTTCCACATCCTCTGCTTACCTATATACCCGCCTGGACTATAGTCGTCTAAAGGCCATAAATGAAATTCCACCCAAATTAATTTATGTTTTGCCTAAATCGGATGTGTAAAGCAAAAGGCAGTCTCAGAGCTTATTCAGGTTCCATCCCTACTTCTGTAGCTTTCTGGTCTTTTTTAGTCTAGGAAAACTAATTTTTCAACGACTCTAACCTCTATGACAATGTGTAGCGCAGCTCTCTAAGTAAGGATCAGAGGTGATCAAAATTGGCTCATGAAGATTGCAAGAAATGCAAGTTTTACACTGTTGAAGTAGGGATGTTGGGAATTTAGATTATCATACTGACTTTCGGTATGTTTTAGATACTGAAATTATCGATACACCGAAATACCGAACGATATTGATATATCAAAATACCGAATCATATTGAAATACCGAATAATACCGAGAACCAATTATATTGCGTGATATGGAAGTACTCTACATCCGACACTCGGATCCGGATACTTGAAATCCGAAACCGAAGATCCGAAACTCGGATCCCAAATCCGGATATTCGGGGTTTCGGATGTTCGGCCCAATGAATTCGTGCGATTTCGTTCGCAGATTCAGAAACCCAGTGTTCGGACCTCGTTATTATGATACCGAGCCGCCGTGGCTCAGTGGTAAAGCGTTGGAGTAGCATTCAGGAGGTCGTGGGTTCGATCTCATCGACCAACTAGCCCGACTGAGTTTTTTTTTCCTCCGTCACACCAGGAAAATAACGGTATTACCTTCTATATAGGTTCTGCCGAAAGCTTCCGGAATCCTTTCACCTCCCCTATCCTAGCCTGAGCTTTATATGCCTAAAGGTCAGAAATAAAATTCAATTCGTTATTATGATGCATCTGAAACTGCGATGCCGGGATGGTAAATTATGAAATTATGAAAGAGATAGTTGAGTATTTGATTGTTATTGTTTTCTTGTCCAAAGTCTGTTTATAGGAACATTTTTGCGTCCTTTATTTTCTCTAAAATACATGCTATATTTCTTCAAAGCAAATTAATCTGGGAAATGAGTTTCGTATATTTTTTTCATCGCTGCATGTTAAACGTGGAGGGGGAGGACATGTTTTTGTTCTTTTCTTTTAACAACGCAATGTTTATTGCGTAGTGACTGATTACGTCACAGGACAAAGGGAGTCACGGCGAGTTAAGGGGAGGGTGGGGTTCGAAGAGACAAGAAGGTGCTGTCGATTATGTTTTCCTTTTGTCGCTCCAATATATGTATTAATGGATATGATATGACTGGTTTCAGAAGCACTACTGTTACAAGCCATGTAACTCACCAATTTCTTCTCTCTTTATGACCCTGCTTTCCCTCTCTCCCTAACAGCACTCCAAATGAAAAGTAAAAGAAACCATAATAAGACTTATCGTTTGGTAGCCGGCAAAAATCCCTGAAAATACGTACGAATTAGGAAAGACTACGATGATGTGTCCATGTCCCAGGCTTTGAGAAATTGTGTCCTAGCGCCGCAAGGGCTGAGACACAGCACTGAATCTATCTCACTGCTTATAAGGGGTCGCAGTGGCTCAGAGGTAGATCGTTTACTTGTGGTACATGGGGCCCCCTTTTCGATCCCGGCTCGTACCATGTGGGTTTTGTTGTGGACAAATACCATATGCGTGGGTTCCCTCGGAATTATCCCGTTTTCTTCTACTTTCTTATTCCTCATTCCATCAATTTTCCTATCATCATTTGCTGTTACCTCCCATAAAATTCATTTTATCTTATCCTATCATCATTCAACTGGCCGGAGCCAAAGTTGCCTTAAGGCCATCAAATAAATTCGAGTTTAATGCTTATAAATTAACCCTAACGCCCGATTGCAAGGACGTAGACGCAATGGTTTTAGATTGAACTGGTGCATTCCAAATTAATGTCTAAGTCTAAACTCCGTCTTTGTAATTGGTCTTAAGTGTTCAGAGACTTGTTTGACGTCATATGTTGACTCTCTAATCAGTACTAAAATGATTGTGCTTATGGCACAGTACATCAAGTTTTGGACCGGTTCTATACTTGGGACCCGATTTAGGTCTCGTCACCTGGAGGACAAAGTAGAGCATTAAATAATTTCCCTGCTTTTGAGGAGTGACCGGGACCGGAGGTGTTAACCCAAGAACACGAAAAGTACGGAACTGGAGCTCATTAAGTTCTCAACCGGGTCAAGTTTTAGACCGGGTCACTAAAGCTGACCTGGTTTCAGCTCTGCCATGCTGCTTCCTCTATATAACTTATTAGTATTCATTTTTTTTTCAGAATTCTGTATTTCAATATTCCGATATTGCTCAGAATATTTATACTGTTCGGTATTTCGGTATATCGATATTTAGGCGTTTCGGTGTATAGGTATATCAGAATATTCAGTATATCGATATTTGGGATTTTTCGGTAATTTTTCCTGTATGGGTGATACGGAATTTTCAGTATTCAAAAATACCGTTACCGATTTCGGTATGTAGATATTTTTGACCGCCTTGTGTTGAAGTCTCTGTGCTAGCCACTATTGCAAACAAGATCAAACATTGATGATGAATCAAAAAGACTAAAACCTCGACAAAATTATAGTCCTCAAAGCTTTTCGGGAAGGTTTAAGTTTACACCATATTCATATTTATGCACGTTTTGTTCATTTTATTAATTTTAACTTTCAGTTTTTTCAAATATGTATTTTGAAGAGCCAGTTTAGACATTATTATTTATTTTAATCCTTTTCCTTACGACGTTGTACCGTGAATAACATCTTATTGTTTTTTGTTTTCATTATCGAATTAGAAAGCCTTATACGTGTGTTTCAAGCGACTAAAAGAATTTCTCATTTTCGCTTTATGTAATTTCAGGAAACTGACAAATGCAAATATTAATGTATGCTGAGGATGTATATTTTATTTAAGCTTTTTAAAAATTGTAGGATTAATAAAATCAACAATAAAGTGTACATATATTGTGAATCACCTGAACCATAACTTCATTTCGTTACAATAGCAATTATAAATTTAAATTTCCAGTGAGTAGAAGTTATAGTGTTTTTTCAAACTAAAATTACAGCTTATATACGGAGCCTTATTGTTTCAAAATTACTTTCAATAGTGAAAATATAAACACAACTATAGGCAGATTAGGACATCATCCTAATAGTGAAATTATAGGTGCAAAAATCCAGAAAAATGAAGTTATAAATTAGTTCATAAAGGAAGGACTTATTGGATTGTTCTAGAAGACCTTGACAATGACTCAATAACTGTTTAATTTAAAAAAATCAAATGTAATAATTAACATTTGCGAATATAACATATACTGTATTTTAACACATGTTTCTCTCAATAGAGCTATGAAATAGCTCTGAGAATTGGAATCAAGACAAGGCAAGAATAGAAATTCTGATTACTTTCTTTTGTTAAAATTTTTCCTTTTTTTCTTTGTATTATAATGTAGTTATTGACAAGTAATTTACTAGTATTGTAATTTTAGTCACATCAGATAATATTATAATATTAATTTCTAGCTGGTCAATAAATCAGAACTATCCTTATATTTTATGATCTGAGAAGGAATATAGAATGATCAAATATACATTGTGTACATAAACGAAAATATAATACAGTTGAAGAATTTGGAGTTATCATGCGTCATCCATCTTCATCATGCACCACGTCCTCTAAAAAAATATATGATGTTTCTTTCTATAAAGTGGTCATAAATAGCAGGATACTATTCCATATTAATTAAACACAACTTACTAGGTGTTTAGTGATTTTCCCCCTCTCTTTTTAGGAACATTCCTTTCTGAAGTTATTTGCACTGTAATGGGAGAACTTTGATTAGCCTAGTTTGTTCGTCGGTATCTAATTGGGTGCTTTTGGCGTACGGACTCAAACAGAAGTTTTATAAATATCTTAAATGAGCAATGTAAAAGCAAGGTAGATCGGACCAAAACTGAGCAGCCCAGCACTAAATGCCTATATTCCTAGCTTCGCTTCATTCATTCTGCTCATCATTTCAATGTATGGATTTAACACGGCTAAAAAACAACTGCTCCGCTCCAACTTGTTTTCAAGCGTGCGGCTACCCTAAAGAGAACAAAACTCTGTATTAATAAGTAGTTGCTCGTGTACAGCCTAGTCCAAAAAGGATAACCCCATTGATTACTGCAAATTTCAGCTAAAATTCTCTAAGTCCAACTTCGGGTATCTTCGGAAACAGTAAACCAAAGATGTCAGGTTCGAGCCCTGAAAGGAGGGAAGAACCTTGTAATTGGGAAAAAATATGCAGATATTTTTCTTTTAAGTGCAATAAGACATGTTGAAATGTTATTAAGTGTAGAAAAAAAGTAACATTCATTAAAATACGTAATAATACAGTATTTCGAAACCAACCATACATCTGAACACGTGATCGTTTTGTCACCTACGTGTTCATTCGGAAAAGCACATTTGCAATGAAAGTGAAGACAGCAAATTTAGTTCTCGCATTCATAGTACAATAAACAAGAGAAATGAGATAAAACCAACAGCATCTGCAACGTATATGAATCTCACTGTCTTGAACACCGAAAATTCAGTCATGTTTCTTCAGAAGGAGTTCTATCAGAAAGAAGTAGATATATGTATGTGTTCATGTTGGTTCATGGGAAAAATCGTTGCTTGAGCTTGCTCAAGCAAGACGTATTTGTTTCGTGTGTTGGCTTTGTCTCAGTGTTTTGTGTAGTGAGTGTTTAGCCTTTGATTCATAAGAATACAAAATGAACACATTAATAGTTCATAACAATACAGTACGTATTAATCTCAGAAGCTTAACAAACAAAATTAACACTGTGGCTTTTCATGAAGTAATTGCATAACAATGCAACTTAGAAGAAACTCAGTTGGAATCCATTGTCTTGTAATTACAAAAAACTGTGTTATATTAAATGTAAATCTTTGGATATAGCAGAAGCAACTATAAGGTCATGCCAAGGTAAATTAGCGTATGAAGATGGTGGCATATTTCAAGAATTACCAGTGCAATTAGGAACAAATAATACATTTTAGGCGGTTGCTTTCCCTTTACCATTAGAAGTAAGTGACGAACAGGTAACAAAATCATTCAACAATGTGATGTTGTTACAGGTGTTTCACAACTCTCGTTCTCCCAATCTCATCATTTTAAAATATACAACGGAAAAATAATAACACTCAGTAAATTACACAGGAAACTGTTTTTGAACACGTTAGGAATAAATCTTCAAATCTTTTTAAATTTTCATCAGGAAATATATGACGTGTGCTCTGAATTATAAGAAGAAAAATATCAGTGTGCGAATGCAAAGAGTAATGTATTAAATCGAAAGAATCCCCTATCTCACTTTCATTTGCAGATTTCCCTAACTTAGTTGCTCCTCGACAAACTAGTGATTTACGTAATGAAGCCAGGCTTCCTGAATCACAGTTAAAAGAAGTGACACAAGTGATAACGCAAAGTGTAGTTGATGCTTCTGGCAAAAGAGAAGACAATACAAACAGAATCTCAACTCTGCCTGAGGGTTTTATTCCTCAGAACAAGGAAGGTCAAACTAGCAATAGTGCAACCGGTGTATCGACAGAGATACAGGAATCAGTGGCAGCGAAGACTTCTATGCTTCCTGAACGTGAGTCATTCATCGACTCTTCTTCGTTAGACTCATGTAGTGAAACTAGTGTGTCCTTGACACATATTAACGGAAGCTTTTCTTCTATTTCTGCCCCGCTTACAAAAAGTGCTAAACGAAAAAGAAGAAAAGCATTGTCCCGTGATAAAAATAAGCTCCCTCTCGTCTTGTAGTGTGGAATAGGAAAAGCGTGTTACTCGGTCTGAGTCATTGCAGGCACTAAACGAAATATTAGATAAAGCACAAATACTTAGTGGAGACAAGGAAAGTGACAAATTATAAGGGTGTAATAAATATAATAATTTGCACAAAACAAAAAGTGGTAAGCAAAGGTAATTATAATTTAATTGTGTTTGAGTTGTATATACAGGGTGATCAAAATGAAAGTATCAAAAAGTTAACTTAGTGCCACTGTTTGTTATGATCTTAAAGGTCTTAACATTTAACCTTTGTAACACGCAACTCACGCACAAAATACAAATATTACAACAGTTTTTGAATTTTCACGAAGTTTACGTGGCCTGCTTTCAGGAGGTTTCCGAGCAGGTTTTAAACCTAAATAATTATAATGTATACTCTTCGTTTATCTACAGACAAAATAAGTTTACTGCTATATCAGTTAGAGAAGACAATCTTCCGCGACGTGTATTTGCAACCATCTGGAAAGATAATAACAGGTAAAATAAATGACCTGGCAATTATGTGTGCTCATCTACCCTCTGGGAGCAATCTAAAAACAGAGCGAGAAACGTTTTTTAGGGTTGATATAGCATTAGAACTTCAAAGATAAGTGCTTTGCACACAATATTATGTATGGATGCAAATGACACCCGTCGCGCGGAAGATTCTAGTCATGCGGATAATATTAGTTCAGAGTTAATTAGACTAACGCAAATGTTTAACTTAATTGATGCTTGTCACACATTACATCCTAATGAATATATGCCGACATATATGTATATAGTACAGGAAGTTTCCGTATAGATCACATATTTACCGAAAACCTTACAAGCTGGACTAAAAAGAGTTAATGTTTATCCGATGGCCATATCAGACCACAATGCAGTACTTAAGGTAATGGACCATGAAATACATCCCCATTTGCGAAGAGATTATGTGTGGTACCAAAATTCATCCATATTTACTGAACCAGAGTTTATAGACAGTAAAAAATTACTGCAAGAAGTTCGGAAAACATTATATAAAACCAATACGCCCCTGTGGTGGGAAAGGTTGAAGCGTAAAATTAGTTATATATCCAAAACATATGGAAAAGAAAAAAGTCACAACACAAAAACATTGATAGAATATTATTATAAATTATTAAATGAATACAATACGCAAGTAGCTCAAGGCGAAAAAGTATTAGTTCGTATAAAAAGAATAAAAACTATTCTTTGTAATTTGCATAAGAAGTTATATATAGGAACTATAGTGAGAAGTCGCCTTCCTCAAATAGGAATACTAGAAAAACCAACGAATTTTCATATCCAAAATGAAAGAAAAAATGGCGAAAAGAAAATCATTAATGTTTTCATGGATAAGACAGGTAACATGCATGAAAAAGAAAACATATATTCAGCTGTTTATAATAATTATTTGAGTTTATTTAACTCACAGATAAATACGTATAGTGAATATAATTTCGATCCTGATCTACCCAAAATTTCAGAACAATCAAGGCACATATTAGAAGAACAAATCACCAAAAACGAAATAAAAGATGCTATAGAAAATTTAAAGTAACATCGTCGGGAGGTCCTGACGGTCTTTCCCCGATGATGTATACCTCTTTTAAACAAACATTGATTACAATTCTACAAACGGTATACAACTATATTTGGAACAATCTAAAATGTCAGGAAGACTTTTGTTTTATGAGAGGTGTTTTGGTTGGTAAACATCAAACTAACGGTGAAGCGAATAAATATAGATTGATTTCGTTATTGAACTGTGATTTAAAAATTTTCTGTAAAATTCTGGCCAAGCGAATAACACTTACTATTCCTGAAATTATGTCTGACGCACAGGGGGGAATTTCCGGTAGAATGGATGCTACTACCATGCTTTTGCACATACGAGAGTACATCAGATGTTCTCAAGGACTAAAGGGACCTTATGCAATTATGATTGCTGATATGCAAAACGCATTTGATAAAATAAATACAATTTTTTACGAGCCACTTTACGACACTTTAATTTGCCCACTAATTTCCTAAATGTAATAACATTATTGCAAAGAAATAGGAAAATGTCGATACATACAAATAGGAGAAATTTAAAACCTTTTCCGATGACAAATGATATGGGGCAAGAGAATCCTATTTCTAGTATTTTCTTTAGTTTGTGTGTAACTCCTTTAATATTCCAAATTGAAGCAAAAATTTCAGATCTACATTTCCAGAACAAAAACTTTAAAAGTGAAGTTTACATAGATGACGTCAGTCTAGTTGTTACTTCACGGCAGGATGTAATAAATATAACTAAAGTAGTAGAAGTTTACGGACGATTTTCAAGTATACAAATGAATAAAACAGAAACCAAAATAATAGTTTTAAATCCAGAATACGAGCAACATTATGAAAGTCTTGCAAATATAGTAAACCATGTTAAAATATTAGGCATTGATTACTATAGACAATTTATGGATACAATCAAAGTCAATGAACGAAGATTGTTGGGAGTCACAGTACATGAATTAACAAAATACCAAAATTGTTTTGATTTTTTTAATAACTCGAGTGCGGTTTGTAAACTGTTTTATAGTAAGTAAATGGATATACTTGCTACAACTTTTTCCTCTTTCTAATATAACATTTGCACAATTAAATAAATTCATAGGCTATTCTATATGGAGCGGACATGTACTGAAGGTGGCAAGGTCCACACTATACTTAGCTACGTCACAAGGTGGGTTACATTTAAAACAGTGTGGACCATTGTAATGTTACGATCTTCGCTTCCCTCTTTGGTAAAATGCGCATATCGCTCATTACTGGAAGAAATTTCTATTACTACACCGATAAACATACAAAATTGGTGTAAAAAATCCCATACTTATCAGATATGTTCCTCATAATTACACATGCATTAATCGATCAAATTTGTATAGTGGATATGAACGTTCGACAATTGTATCAATTCCTAAAAGAAAAAAATAAATATACATCTCAATATGCATTACAGTATCTCCATATTCAATGGGACATAGTATGGACAAACTTAAAAGATTTAATTAGAGATCCAAATTGCACAATGTATATTTTCAAACAATATATTACATAGTAAATTGTAAAGCGATACATTATGAAAAAGATATAAACGTTAATGCCAAATGTACCAAATGTCAACGAATGGACACCCTGTATCATAGAATAACTCAATGTGTAAACTTAGATAGTATATGGAATAAATATATGCAAATTTTAGAACTTATTACGAGAGATAAGTATAAACATCAAAAGCACATACAATTTGTAATATACCCAAAGTTTAAATATTTTCCTCCAACTCGTCGTAAATTATTGACGTGGTTTACGGTTCAAACTTTACAAATGCTTTAAATAGAAAGACAGTAAATTACTGTGGATGACTATGTTTATCAAATACGGGCTCGGTTCTTCACATTACCTGCGCATGAAAGAATAAAACTATACGCACATTATATAAGAGCTGTAACATAAAAATAAAAGTATTTAGTAAAGTCACTGTAAGAACTGTTAACTTGGGAATAAGAAAAGAAATCAGATAAGAATGTAAAATTAATTGGCCAATGTGGTAGAAGCTATATAATATATACTGTTGTTTTTCCAAATTGTATATTAATATCACCTGAGCTTGCACACTATAAGTTTCGAGGCATTGTTATAAGTGCACTTTGTATAAAATTTCATGCACTGTATTATGTATTTTGAAGTAATAAATATATTTAAAAAAGTGGCTTTAATCGTGAGGTTCTGGGTTCGAATCACGTTCTGAAAAATATTTTTATGTAAAGATATATGCCTCAAAGCATGAATAATTAGCTAAAATAATAATAATCAGTTTTATAGGTATCCATACAAACATTTCAGGACATAAGTAATTATTAAGTTTAAAATATAACATCAGAGAAGTGGTGAGTGTTGACAGAACGTCGGCATATTATATGTGAACGTTAAATACAAATTAAGTAAATGTTGTTATATCCAAAGTCGGATCAAGGTGCCATACAGCAAATTCACGATCCCCAAAGTTCATACAAATTCAATACCCCGAAGCTCATAATCCCCACGAACGATGAGTCACCTTAAGAGACTAAACTGTATTTCCGTAAAGAAATACTCTGAAAGGCTTGTTTCATATGCAAGTGATGAGGCTTTGATCTCTCTCTCTCTCTGGCGTGGTTGCAAATTCTATACTTTGTCATCTGATGAAGAGAAGTTACTATTGTCTATTTAACTAGAAGGAAAAATGCTTAACTTGACCGGAGCTCGAACCCATGTTCGTGTACCATTGGTTTAGAAAGCAAAGGACCAAGAGCTACTTTTATAACTAGAAAAATATTGCCGAGATGTGTCTTATTAAAACACCACCAGATTAGATCACGCTATGTGGACCATTTTATACATTAGTGATTTTAGATAAGAAAGATTAGATTGATTTAGTTTAGTAATAGTAAAATTTTGTCATTCCTGGACAGTTTTAGAAAATGGTTACATTACAATTTTAGAAAAAAATTAGTTTTCGTGTGTGGGATCCTACATACCTGAAGTTATCAGAAATACTTTTAAAGAAATGCAAAAAATTCTTCGATAACACATTTCAGACTATTTCGTGAGGACCCATCTGAGACATTTAAGTCCGAAATCCGACATTTGTGGCAAAGGGACATGTTTGAACACCCATAGAAGAGAAGGAGTGTGATTTAGGGCCAAGATAGAATTGTATTCAATCCCTTCACTCCAAACATTTGTTAAAATTACATTTTATACAATTCGTTAGTTATTTTTCAGCCTAATTATTGGAGTAAAGAAATTAATATTCAGAAAAGGTGATTCCATATCTTTGAAGTATACTTCGAGAGCTACACAACTGTTTTTGATTAAGCTCTGTATCTTTTCTGGTTTTTGAGAGATTCAAGTTTCCATATATGTTTACAAGTGTAAAGATCACCACCCACCATTTCGGAAAGGGCCTAGCAGGGTAAGATGCGTGGAAGGAATCGTGATAAAAATAAAATACTACCATATGCACTATAAAAAATTATGGCTCTCCACCAAATGTCAGCTCAAAAGATGGTAACCTAATTGCAAAATAAATTAAAGTGCTTTTTGGTTGTTTAGCGATATCTCAGTCGGATTTGCACCTACGATGACGTTTTTTAAAAATTGGAGATTTTTTAAAGCTCTACAAGATAGTAACTTTTGCAGATTTGTTGGCGCAAAATTAAAATTTTGAGAGAGGTTAGAAAATTTGAAAATTTAATTTTAAGGAAACGAAGACAACAGTTCGCTCGGAAAAGTATATGTTATGTATTTTTAGTGGTTCTATATCCATGAATTTTTCGGATGTCCTAAAGTGGTAGAACATAACCAGAAAAATAAGAAACAGCATTTTTGTCTGTTTTAAGGCGTTCTACATTCGTTTCTTTGGCTCAGATTGGTTCGTGGTGTCCTCAAAACTTGTAACGTTAATTTAACTAATTTCCCGACGTCAAACAATAATGAAATTTCGCACAGCGACGAAAGTCGGGTGACAATACAACATTCCATTGTTACTTTTACATATTTCTATATATGTATATATTATAAAAACATATGTTAATATTTTGTTACAAGAGACTTCTTTATCATAAAATAGATCATAGCCTGCACCGGGCTGTTTTTGGATGGTTGCAGAACTCGTTATGATTTGAGCCAAGCAATATTAGTTTGAGAAAAAGTATGAACCCGATGAAAATTAATAAAAAGGACTTTCTCAACGGTGCAAATTAACCAGAACAACGCCATCAGGTGAGCACAGAGATCGGAAATAAGGCACGTGAGTAGGCTTCTTATGTAACACGTGCACTATAAATACAAGTTCGAAAGGGCCGTTTGATAGGTCACCTTCATGGATGGCTGATCTAGACGTCGATTTCTTGAGTGGAAGGTCTCGGGTTCGAATCCCGTCCGCGACAACACTTTTTCTTCTTGTTTCTTAAAATAGATATCATATGTGTTCGTATTTATTATTTAATAATTGCTGGGATGTGTATAAATAACTGATTACTTCTGAAAGCTAGGATGTATTAGGGGGCACGGTGGGTCCGAAGGGAGCTGGGCGGCGGAACCGCTGGCGGACGCAGCCCAGGTAAGTGGTGGACATACGCACAAATGTTGTTAACATTCCATTCCACGTGTCAATTTTCTATTTGGTACACATAAAATTCATTCTATCTTCATCTTATCCCAATCCCTGTGCTGTTCATTTGCACAGTCGAGACAGTCGTAAATAAGAACTTTTTAAAGGCATCCTTTTCTTAAGTTATTCGTACTAAAATGTAAAAAATAATGTTCATGCATGATTAAAAAAAAACTGATGGGGTGAGCAAATTGAAGAATTTATAGTGACACTCTATGAGAGCGCGCTCTATGATTTTCTTTTTAAACAGCCGTTCTAACATGAGATTTTGTGACATATCTTGTATAAGAACCAGTAGTGGTCCTGATAGCATTAGGAAGTCAATTATTCAATTATCGAATTCCAGAATGTCGAGATTTCTGAATTTCTCAATTGTAGAAACTGAAAATACCATAATCAAAAATATGAAACATAACATAAAAATTTGACAGTGTTGTAGGAAAGAAACCGTACAAAACCGCACTTTCACTAATTGAGTAATGGAAATAAATTTGAAAATTTTCATTGGCATTTTCTTTTTAAGTGTGTTCAAAAATTTGCTACATCGAGACTACAGGGTTTCGGAATATATCCCAAGTTTAATACAACATTTTCAACTGATATGAGTAGCATTGTCATCGAACACCGGAAATTTACGCGATGATTCTTCAGAATGGGTTTTGTAGGTGTGTTCATGTTAGCTCAGTGGTTAGCTCAGCGGGATTCCTACTCGTCAGGTCTTGAGTTCGAATTCTGGAGTACATTGAGTCTTGAGTACATTTTCTTTTCTTTATTAGTAGAATTCCACAAAAAATATGATGCAAGGAGTGGTTGCTACGAGAAACATTTTCAGAAAAAGTTTAAGTAGCCCTAAAAAATGCTGATTTGGGAGTTGGGATAGGGGACACTAATATTGTGTCCAATACTCTTCTGCATTTATTACACGTTCCATTCTTTTGTGAATGGAATCTATTAGATGGCTGGCAAATCTATCTCCTTCCCCTACCTCCAGCCACTCCTCGGAAACAAGGTCCCACAGGTCATCCCAAGTTCTTAGTGGATCTGCCTCAGACCAACTGTCCCTTAGAGTACGCTTAACCTCTGCCCACATATTTTTCATGGGATTGAGGTCTGTTCCACAAGGCGGCCAGTCATTTAAATCAATCTCAGGCTGCCCTGCGAACCATTCCTGAACCACACGGGAAGTATGTATTGGAGACTAGTGCGGGAACCGAATAACACCATGAGGCTGAAGTACTCGTACTGATGGCACCATGATGTTACTCATGATGTGTATGTACTGCTCTTCAATTCTGTGTAGCTGTACTGCACCGCGACTGGAAATCCAACCCAAACATGAAATAGATACACGACCACTTCGATTGTAAGGAGCCATATATTCAGGGTCATATCTGGTGCCCCTTGGACGATACACAAAATGGCGCCCCTCATTTGATGTTTTGAATATGGATTCATCTGAAAAAAAGCTACGTTTTCACAGTTGTGATCCACATTCGCATGTGCAAATGCGAGAAGTTATATTTTGTGTTCGTCTGAGAGTTTTTCCTTCACGGCAGCAACACGGCCAAGTAATCCAACCTGACGAAGCCTTCGGAGCCCTGTCTGCGTACTACTAGGAAAGTGGGATGCTTCCCTTAGCTGTCTAGACGTCCTTAGTGGGGCTAACCGGGCTTCGTTTACTAATCTCACATCTTCCGCCTCGGTAGACACATGCGGACGACCAGGAGATTGTACATTGCCAATCTCACCTGTAGTACGATATTGCCGAATACATCGCCTGGCTGTAAGGGCCGGGATACCCCTTCGTCTCCCAGCTGCAGTATAGCCCTCTAACTCTCACAAGGTAATTACAGCTGAACGTCTGCCCATGATCAGCATTGATCTGAGTTGTGAGCAGCAAAGAAACAAGTAACAGCAGGTAACGCATGCGAATGTTTAATTGCAGGGAACGCCTTGTAGGGAACGATTTGGTTAACATTCGCGCAAGGAATCTTAAAATTGCGCAAGGAATATAACAAAAATAATCGTAGTTTTCATAAATGAATTTTCATAAATCAGAAAAGCTGTTTTAATAAACAAAGTTAATTGTTATACTAACTTTACACCTATAAATTTTTATATGAAATATACATTCTGGATTTAAACCTAGAAAAAGCATCCACAGGCTTGCTCTGTTACGAGAACAACAGATGTAAATAATTCCAATTTAATCTTCCTTGTCTAAAATCACTAACGTATAAAATGGTCCAATCAATCCACTGGTGTTTTAATAAGACAAAACTTGGCTACATTTCTCTAGTTGTAAAAGTAGCTCGTGGTTAAAACTTTTGCTTTCTAAACCAATACTACACGAACGTGGCTTCGAGCCCTGGTCAGGTCAAGTATTTTTCATACTAGTTAATAAAACAATAATAACTTCTCTTCATCAGAAGACAAAAGTGTAGAATTTGCCAGCGAGAGGGAAAGGGACAGGAAACATTTTCAGACCCATGGAAAGTACTTCTGTCTTCTTTACTCATCGTTCGTCGGGATCATGAGCTTTTGGATATTGAATTTGTATGAACTTTGGGGATCGTGAATTTGCAGTATAGCACCTTGATCCGATTCTGGATATAACAACATATACTTAATTTGTATTTAACGTTCAGTTCTAATATACCGACGTTCTGTTGACACTCATCACTTCTCTCATGTTACGTTTTAAACATAATAATTACTTATGTCCTGAAATGCCTGTATAGATACCTATAAAACTGATTATTATTATTTTATCTAATTATTTATGCTTTGAGGCATTTTTTTTTCAGAACGTGATTCGAACCCAGAACCTCACGATTAGAAGCCACGCGCTCTACAACTGAGCTAACATGAACACATATATCTACTTCTTTCTGATAGAACTCCTTCTGAAGAAACATGACTGAATTTTCGGTGTTCAAGACAATGACATTGCAAATGCTGTTGTTTTTCTGTTCTTTCTCTTGTTTATTGTACTATGAATGCGAGAACTAAATTTGCTGTCTTCACTGTCATTGCAAATGTGCTTTTACATATGGAAACGTAGGTGACAAAACGATCACGTGCTCAAATGTATGGATGGTTTCGAAATACTGGATCCTTACGTATTTTAATGAATGTTACTTTTTTCTACACTTAATAACATTTCAACATGTCTTATTGCACTTAAAAAAATCACATTTTATCCTTCCTTCCACGCATCTTTAGTTTACTGTTTCTGAAGATACCAAAGTTGGACTTAGAGAATTTTCAGGTGAAAATTGTCGCAATCAATGCGGACATCCTTTTTGGAATGGGCTGTACATTAAATCTAGCTTGACGGTACCCAGAGTTCGGAAAGTTGCCGTGCACATTTTTGCATTTACAAAATTTTAAAAAGCAATTCAGTTCAGACGTAGAAAATAAAATTCTTGGGTTTACATTTAAACAATTAAAGAAAATGAAATCAATATTTTTAAAGAGAAAACAAATTGTCTCGAACGTACTAATTGGAATATTGGTCTCTAAAATCTGTTATAGGAGATAAGCCACAATTTTCGCAGTTGCCAAAATTTGTTCGTTGTGCACCTTTATTATGTGACCCAGAGGTAAATTTACTTTTTTTTATTGCTTGTTCCTCCTGCATATTTATTTATAGGAAGTATTTCCTAGTTATTTTATTCTGAGTTGTTAAGATACTATTTTAATAAAATATGTGTGTTTCATAATTAATATTATTATATAGGGATTTTACATATCGGTGTATTTCTAAATTCTTGTAGAGTGTTTTAAACTATAGGCTTTCGTTTGATAACCTAAGGAATGTTAAATCTTTCATGTTTCCATTTCAGATGAGAACTGTGCATTTCAACTGGTATACTCACTTCCTTTGTGGTAAATCGAGAAGCCTGCTGTCAGTAAATGTTTTACGGATAAATCACGGTGAGTACGCATGACTTGCTACTGTTACGTACGTGCGTGTGTGTATAACCTAATACGTTGGTAAGTAGATCGAAAATGCAGATTAATATTTATAAACAATATAATCTTGATTAACAATTTAAGAGTTTTGCCGAACATTGGGTAAAAAATTCCTACTGAAAGACGATACAAAATAACGTTCACAAGTGTTCTGTTCATTAGCCACCGCGAAAATAAACTTTAGCGGAATAATAATCTAATAATGCGCCGAATTTAACTTTGAAAAAAAAATCTCTACTGTTTTATTCTAGTGTATGTGTCTTAAAGCAGTAGGTGGAGTCTACGCCAAATCTGAAATAACTATTGTGATTCAGTCAGTCAACACGCTGCTCGAGTCATATTTAACTCTGTATGCCAGATACTTCCTACATGCTCAATGGAGTTTACACTGGGTAGATTAACGGGACCGTTGAAGTATCTCACTCCCGTAACATGATCGCCGTGCCTGTGATGAATGACCAGAGCACTGAATATTGTTTCTATTATTACCGTGAGTTCTCAATACCAACTTTGCATCCAGAACTAGTGCTAATATTACCCCTGATAGATCAGTGGAAATAACAGGTTATTCCACATGTTCCTCTCGAAGGTCAGTGCACTTCCTGCAACGATTCTGCAACAGATTTAACCCTTGATATATATATATATATATATATATATATATATATATATATATATATA
>JAGDQP010013818.1:21232-46830 GCA_022664845.1 Lepisma saccharinum
ACTAGGGGCTAGGTCAGCAGAATAAGGGGGATGATAAAGCTGTTTGTAACCTAACTGCTCTAATTTTTGCATTGTTCGATGAGTTTTGTGACAGGGAGCTTTGTTTTGGAGGAAAACGATTTCCTTTCTCTGTTTCCCACGCCGCTTCACCCTGATATCTGTATGTATTTTTTTTTCTAGGAGACTGCAGAAATATTCGACGTTCATTGTGGAACCGTGCTCAAGATAATCAATGAGAAACAGGCCATCGCAATCAAAAAACCATCGTCATCACTTTGCTGGAGAATTTTTGTCGCTATAATTTTTTGTTTCTGGGTGAACCCTGGTGACACCACTGCATTGATTGCTTTTGTCCTTTCCGGATTATAGTGGTGGATCCAAGTATCATGCTCAGTCACCACACGACCCACATTATTTGCGGAATTTCTTTGAAAATGAGATAAAATGCTCCTTGCAGGTAGCACCCGAGGTCGTTTCATATTTCTTCTGCCGAGTGAATTCCATACCTCGCATCGTCATCAATCATTCAATCTACAATTAAAGAAGCACTAATTGCATTACATACCTCTTGAAATGTCATATCCTTCCATCTAAAGAAGCATAGTATATTAACAACATATCAATATTTTTACACTCTTTCTATGTTAGGTTGGAAACTTTTCAAACCCCTCGCGAAAGATACGTATCTCTCTATCTACGATATAAGAGATCAACTTCTTATATTTATTACAATCTTAGAAACAGTCCGGTTAGAAAGCTTGTTTGCTCGTTTATTTGTTTCCTTCTGCTCTATTTACACTTCTCCGATAGCTGTATAAGTTTATCGCTGAACAAGGTATTCAGAGGGGTTTCTTCTGAAGCCCTCCTTACCATATATACGGTACATACATTGTAATAAGTCCAGTGTATCTACTTAAAGTATCCGTATAGAATATGTTACGGTTGTAACTGTCTGAAACAATGAATAATTGGTTTAAAAGTTAATTGCATCCCTGCCTGTAAAACAAATTCTGGTTTAGGTGAAGGCACATTTAGGAACGGAAACATGTACAATAAGTTAAGGCGAGATCCCACTATTTTGAAAAATTGTTATAAAAAGAATAATAAAATCGCTAAATTGCAGAAGAGCTGTATTGTGGTAATAGCAAGCTCTTTTTAGTACATAAACTTTAACACAAATCCATATAATAATACTTCATAATGCACGAACGAAAAAAAAAATGTAAAGGCCCGTTTTCGTACTCAGAAAAACGATCAAAGGAGAGATAGCAGGGAGATGCCACAGCAGCTTACTGTCGACGCTTGATTTTTTTCCGCAGATGTTCTCTCCCACAGTTATTGCACATGTTTAAGTAAATTCTAGTGCAAGTTTCATGTAACAATTTGTCGCAGTGAGAGCACCGTATCAAATCCACTGCCTACCGAGTGTGAAAGTATTTCCCCCTACACTGAATGTGTGTTCGCATTCGCAGGAGTTACTGCTTGGAGAGCTGGTGCCGCAACTTGAACATATCAATAGACCATCGGGTGTGGGTGACTAAAGTCTGTCCATGTTTGTCCAGGGTCACACCAGGAAAATTATGGGATGATTTGGCACCTTAACTTAGACCATGGCCGACTCCTACTTCCCTGTCCGCTTAGGACTGAACCTCAGATGACTAAAGGATATCCAGATATGCAGTTCAATGCCCAGTTTCGTTTTCAATTGTATCACTTATTTCAATTTTCCAGTTGTATGCTTGTTCTGCACAATAATATTCTTCAGGAGTCATTCGACAAGATCACACCGTCACAGGCATTCTGCTACAAGGTTTCTGCTATTGAGTTCTGCCAAAGTTGACTACAGCTTTGTATCACAATTTTCTTCTTTCACATACCGTACAAAGACTACCTTTCTCAGACGGACGATATAACCAGGAGATACGTTTCGCATGTCTGACGAATGTCGTTTCTTGCACTCCTCTTATTTTCATACGCTTACCTTAGACTTCATAGAACCCTTCCCCAAAGCCTCATCCTTTTATCCTTTAGCGACATAGCAAGGTCGACGCATTTTTATTATTTCTGTTGTCCTACTGCGAGCCAGCAGCACATTTCCTGCGTGGCACTTTTGCGTCTAGTGGTTATTCGTGGACCCCAACTACTTTTATTCTATTCATCTGTATTGCTTTGTGATTCTGTGACAACCTAAACCCCAACATAATGTGCGAATTCCTTTCTAGTTGTTCTTAAGTTCATGTGGCATTTGTTTTCAATATAGGGAAGGGATGCCACATCTTATTATTGCTCTGGTCATCCGTTTGTACTTCACTACTGTCTGTAAATTGCATGTAGCTGAGTACGGAAACACACTACTTGCCATTTTGTAGCAATACTTCAAATATACAGTGTTACTAAAGTTCGTGTAAACTTCCGCGCTCGGTCTTTGAAGCACTTGCAGCACCAGTTGTTCACTAAATTAGTTCTCGCAAGCTACTCCCCGTGATTAAATGTCGTCGCATCACTACGTGTAGTCCCATGTGCTTACACACTAGCGCTGCCATCTGACGACTGGTTTTAGAGGTACTACCAGTTCGGCATCTCTCCTTAACTTAGGAGGCTACCTTATACCAACAATATATATGCACTTTGTGACTCTTCAACTCGACAAAGGAACAACACATTTTTTGTTCTGTGAGTTCTGTAAGTCTATTAAAAAATCCCGTTTTGTTCACTTAAATCTTTACTTCATGTTTCCTGATATTTTCTTCCAAGAAAAGGAAAAATGGACATGATCTTGATTCAAGTATGTAATCCATTCCCCCGATTTCTTGCAAGTTCAGATTTAGAAGAACGGCCTGTAACCTAACTTCTAAGCATTAGTTGACTTCATTTCCTCTTGCCTAAGTTAGTATCATACTAAAGAACTAATTAGTAATATCTAAACTCTGTTAAATTTTCCGTTAATTGAATAATTTCTTGCATCATGTTATGAATAATAAGCAGTATTGATAGCTTTTACATTCAGGTATCAAAACTGATATATACGGAAAGTGGAATACAAAAATTAAGAATTGTTTACCAATTTCAGCGGACCAAATTTTCAACTCCTTCCTTCATTTTGTTAGTTGTTATGCACATAAGAAAAAAAACTCAAATCGAAATAAGAAATAGAAGTTAAGTTCTGAGAGTGGTAGACTCGAAAGTCACAATTTGAAACAAGGAATGGTAATTTTCTAAAGCAACGGAAGCTATGCTATTTGTCAGGTTCAACAGAGATTGGAAAACTGTTAACGAACACTTTTGAACTTTCGCATTACTACTAGCAGAAATCTCGCCTCATCCGTTACCATGGAAATACTAGAGACCATCACCTGGAAACTTTGCTGGATTTTCCACATCTGTGGAAAACAGATTCATTGCTACGTGATTAGAACTACATCTTTCCAGTAATCATTTCCATTTCTCATTTTCCATCCCAATTAATTACGCTGTGTATTATAACTTGAAATATGACATTCTTAGATATATTTTTAATTAATTTTCGTAGTTGTGGCTACTAATATTATAAATTGTTCATTTTCTTTCAATTTTGAATAGAAAAAATCGAATGTTTTATGAAATATCTAAGTTCATAATAAACTTTCAGGTGTTTAAATTATTAGGAAAATTTCCTTGTTGTCAGCAAATGCAAATTAAAGTGACGTTGTCCGATTGTTTTCCGAAATAAATTATACAACACTTAATACATGATTAAAGTAAAACTGTAATAAGGAAAACGTACGGGTTGGTAGAAGAAGAGCTATCAACAATCTTTGCTGAAAGTTTGAAGAACAACTTTTCCCTAAAAGTGATAATTCACAATATCGTCGCTTTTTTTAAATAATGTATACTCAGATTTTAAAAGATATTTATGGTTTCACTTTCAACGACCGACAAATTTTATGGAAAAATTAAGCAATATTTGATGAAAATTTTAATTGGGCTTTCAGTATATTGTTGTCGACGTAGATTATTGGTCCCAGATTATCCAAATTTCCGACCTTGATGAATTTTTCATTGTCTATTTTGTATAAATATAAATTGCCTTTAACGTGTAATTACCTTTATCAGAATATATCAAGAGCCTGTCCATCTTATCAGCCTGTCCTAATTAAAAGTGCTCTTGTTTCTATTCTCTTTATCAATATGTAACAGTATGATCTTACCGGACGCCGAAAGATATTAAACGATTCGAAATCTATGCCGAACTCCACCACCATTATAAGTTTTTTTTTCGAAAACCCGAAATTAAACGCCCAAAATTGTTGACATTTAAAATTTTGAATATCTTCAATATTCTTTAAGATATCCTCAATATTCAAATAACGCTGGAATATCCGAGGTAAAATTCTGTTAGTTATTTAACTAAAATTCTTCTGATACTACTAACTCCGCAAGAAAATCGTGAATTTTTAAATTTAACTTTTTATAATTACGTACCAAGATATCTGATTGATTGATTTAGTTTTGGAATCTACGTCAAATTCAAAGATTCTCTTTACATTTTAAAGAAATCTTGAAAATATGTGCGCAAAGGACCTGAATTCCCAAAATTTTATGTGTCTTTCCTATTTAGAAATATAGCTTAAGAATCCAAACTGTTATGGAATCTATTTCAAATTCTAAATGTTACATGCAACAACATTTTCCCCTGATATCCGAAGTATTATTTTTACTAGTATATCTTTATATTCAAACGGTTGTGGAATCCATCAAATTGAAGACTTCATTCCCTTGGAACAAGGTTTTTCGATAACCTGACAATAGATTCGCAATTACTTCCCGAAATCCCGATAATTAATTCAGTTGACATCACCGCTCGCATTCACTGTTCTAAATAGAAATGTTGATTCTATTATGAAAATGTTGAAAAGAGGCTGGATTCTTTTCTTCTACAAGCTAGTAACGGAACCGCTCTAGGGTTTGTATTTCTGAAAATCTAAATAGTTTACATAGATTCTGGATTTTTGCCTCACAACATATTATCTTATCTTCTACATGTTTCTGACCGACAAGAAGTTTTAAAACTTTAGTTCATTCTAGAGTCTAAGAATCTTCTGTACTCACAGACGACTTTCAATGCGTTTTATCAGGCAATCATATAACTTTTCCACTTCTACTTGATACTTTCATAGTTATTTCTTTAGATGCACTAGTGTTCTTGCAATAGCTAGGCGGTGGTAAGGTCCAAATCTGTTATTTATGTTCTCAAACCTTTATTGTCGTCTTATTTTGTCATGAGCAGTGTGACCCGTGAAGCCACGTACTTGCAGTTCAACACTTTGTTGAAGAACATCGTAAATTAATGCAAAACTTGAAATCAACCCACTATTTTTTCCGGTTTTCAGCACATCTTTGCATAGGTCTGTTGCTTTTTGGTGTTTTCTTTCAACTTGTTTTGCTCTTCTGAAGTAATCCAACAGTGCTTCAAACTCTTTCAAGATAGCAAAAGCACTTCTTACACAAGAAAGAGTTCCGATGTGTTTAAAATTTTTCAATTTTCCTTAATTTTATGCCGAACTTGGCATGTATTTTAAGTTCGCTGATGTTTAGGGGCGACTGATGGTACAGTGAGTAAAGCTTGTCCCAAAAGGTTCTTAAAGTGATCATTTTGTGCTGGATTATTTTTTCTTCAACAGAACCCCAACATAAATTTTGAATCTCTAATTAATGCAATGCCAAACAACCCGAGGAAATTTTGTTTAATTAATATTACCTCTTCCATATTTACAGTCCAGTGTCAAACTACGCTGTCATATGGAAAAGAAATAAAGTTAATTGTTACTTTTAGAAAGCTTTGGTGAACCTTCAGTTTGTTGAAATATGGAATAAAAGCATTAAATATACCTTCAACTGTTAACATCTTTGAATTCATTAATATTAGGAAATATGTTCGTAGTAAATCAATTTGTTGAATTATTGTTCGAATGTAAATACATAATACGTAACAATAAACGACTAATTATATTGCTTTTGCGGCCACCATTTCTTCCGCCCCCCAATATTTCAGAAATAAAAAAAAATATTACAACCGTTTGTGCACGTTGGGCCCAAATATTAAGTGAGATAATAGCAATTCAAAAATGGCGACCACCATTTCTTCAGACTCCCATTTTTTCAAATTTAAAAATTCTTTTTGCAATCGTTTATGCATAATTTGTGCATGCATTTCTAGCGTTTGTGCACAATTATTAAGCGAGATAATAGGAATTCAAAATGGCGGCCACCATACTTTTAGGTCCTCAAAAATGCGAAAATGATATTTGTTGTCAGAATCGTTTGTGTACGTATTTTTAGCGTTTCTAGAAAGTAGTTGACAGTACTTCACATAGTAAGAAAGAAACTGAGACTTGGTAGGGTCTCTAATAACAGACTTGACAGGACTTTTTAAAACTCTCCATTAGACAGGCTTTGATTTTCCAGTGGACACTCGAGTAACAGTTTCATTTCTACTTTGGGTGTGTTTATAAGTAGAGCGAGAGATTGAATCTTTAAGCTTTCATGACGATTATCCATAATGAAAGATTTAGTTCGGGTTTTACTTCATGTAATTTTTATTTAATGCATTTTCTTAAAATGGTTTGATCAACTTTTCTACTTTTCTTAGAGGAGTTTTCTACTACTCTATTGCTACTTTTCTTCTTCAAGGGAAATGATATTTCTGTAAGCAAAAAGAGATAGAAAGAGAGAGAGAGACTCAGTGGAGATAGGTTGACTTAGCATTCGACATCAGTATTGGAGGTTTGTCTTCGGTTTTCACCTCAGTAACTCTAGGCGAATGCTGGGATTGAACCTTCAATTTAGATACTGGCCGATACTCTCCCTCATGCTCTCCCAACAATATCTTGAACTTTGATGAATTTTTCTACTACTCTTCTAATACTTATTTTCTTGTTGAAGAGAAACCATATTTCAATTAGAACAGAGAGAGAGAGAGAGAGAGAGAGTAGTGGCTCTTTGGAGATATATTGACTTAGCATTCGACATCAGTTGACTTATTTTTCTCCTCAATAACACTAGATGAATGCTGGTATTGTACCTTCAGTTTAGACCTTAGCCTATGCCTTCCCTCTTACTCTCTCACCCTATTTTGGAGCCTGAACATTAAAACAAATCACATAAATTTCGTAATTTTCTCTGGTCAAAGAAAATAATTTCTACGAAAAGAAAGAACTTTTCCTATTTTGGGAAGAGGTTTGAGATACAGAAAAACTATGGGAAATGAAGGAGGTAAATTTTCTGCTGGATCCTCGGCCTTTGTGACGTTGGTCTCCTAACTGTTTGTAATGCTGGGTAGCACTCAAATAGCTGGTTTTGCTACCTAATTTCAACATTTATGCTTGCAAAGTTTTGGAGGTATGCCTATTTAAATTTTGAAAATCTTGGAAGGCCAACGTCACGCGATACCCCGAATGTTTGTGCTGGTCGAGATTTATGTTGTGCTGGGTAGCACTTAAATTGTGCTGGTTGTGTTACCCACTTTCAACATTTGTGCTGGCTTCGTTTAGGAGATATGCCCGTTCAAATTTTAAAAAAATCTTGGAGAGTCGACTTCACGCGAGGGCCTCGGAATATTGGTGGACTATCTTGTGCTGGTTTTGTTTCCGGTAAGATAAGATAAAATGAATTATACGAGCGGCATCAGCACTTTGGCTTACGCCCGTCCCGATACCAAATGTCCCTATCTTTGTCAAGTCTAAAATAGCTGCTAAGAAAATAAAATAGTATAAAAACTGAAGATGTAAAAGGTCTTCAGAAACATAAAATATTGGACTAAAGGTCCAGTGTAATAGATAATAAAAATTAAGGATGTCTATGATCTTTAATATAACAAGGTGAAAATCAGAATGGACCTTCACAGTGTAACAGAAAATACGTTAAAACTTAACTGCTTAAAGACATAATTATCTCAAATACTAGACGGTGATAGATCCCGTTGGGATGAAGATAAAAGAAAAATATCACCTTCTAAGTTTAGGTTTAAATTTAGGTTTCCCTTTCCTTCCCACGTGATCCCAATCCGTATTCATCAGATTATCCTCAATCATGTCTGAGGTCAAAGATCGATTGTATGTGGAGACTCTTGCTGAGCTAACTGAGCAGCCAGAACATGTGTCAGACGCTTAATGCTTGTCGCGAGAAGTGAAGCTCGTGTAAGTTTTGAAACCTTATTGGGACTAAACGTAGACTTAGCCCTTGGAGTTTTAGAACTCTGAACATGTGCTTGTTGTCCCGCAGTCTGCGTCGGCTTATTGCAAGGAGTCTCTGAGCCTCTAGGTGGCTTCGGAGGATCTACAGGTACATAAGACTGTTTGTGTTGACACATTGACTATCTGGGTGCCAATCAAGACAGTTTTAACTGGTTTCCTTTCTACTACTTATTAAAACACACCTGATGGAAGGGTGCGCTGAGACTTTTCTAATCGACGTTTTGCATCACCAGCAGATATTTTCTATAGTACCATCGGCTCTCGAATTCGTTTTTCTTCCTTAAAAATGGGACAGTCACGCGATCAGGCCGTGTGATCACCCTTGCAATTAACACACTGAGGCTTCGGTGAGGTGCAAGGATCCGCACTATAGCTACTGGTTCCGCGGATTGCACATACAGCAGAGGTTACATTACATGACATGCTGGTATGTCCATAGTGTTGACTTTTGAAACAGCGGAGCGGAATTGGTATATAAAGACGGACAGGCAAGCGATAGAAAGCTGCCTTCACATCCTTAGGAAGCTATAGCATGGGAAATGTCATAATTAGAGACGCTGTCGGTTGGAGTTGGCCAGTTTTTCTGCTGTTGATGCATCTAACATTGACTACGCCTTGAATGGCGAGTTCTCTTTTAATCTCCTCTTCAGGAACGTCTTTAAGATCCCAACAAGATATTACGCCCTGTGTAAAATTCAGTTGGCGGTGTGGTTAAACTTTTACTTCAACAGGTCCAATTGATGTCATCTTAGGAGATTATTTGTCTGTTTATCGGTAGATGTTTCCACTAATAAAATTCCATTGCGAGGCTTTTTAAGAGTTTAGCTCGCCTGCAACGTAATTAAATTGTTTTTGTATGAGAGAAAGGGATATATCCTTCAAACTCCCTGGACTTTCTATTTCGTCCTTTACCTTAATTACAAGATATCGTGTAATATTCGGTACGATACTTCTCTGTTCCTCTACTGCTTTATTCTCTTCATTGTCACTGCTTGATTCACTAACTATATGTGCATTTTTATTTTTATCCTCAGGTGACTTTCTGTTCATTCTGTCTCTTATTCTTCAGTTTGTCTGTCCGCGAAGGCGGCTTGTTTTGTCAGGATGTTGTGGAGCCATGGTGAAAGAAAGCCGTAGATGCTCACTTCTCTGTATTCGTTCTGAGAAGCCAACGAGGCTATCGGGTCTTACCATATTCACCCTTGTCACCAAGCTGGAAATCGAGGTGAAATCATAAATGGCTTGGCGTCGAAATCACTTAAACTCCCGACTGATGGATACTTGGAACACCCACTCCTCCTAAGTGTTGACGAGGCCAAAGGTCCGGGTAGCTCCCCAATAGCACACTTCCCAGCCTCAAAGAGCTAGACCATCCGAAGATCTGCCGTTACGAATTAGGCGCTATCCAATGGTTCCGCCCCTTTTCCAATGTTCCCAGGGGCCATCGTCAATGCAAATACATCCAAAAACATCCGTTCTTTTTTCATTGCATAGAGGCACTCGTTTCAACAGAAAAGGAGATGAAATAACGAACAGCCCGTGGATGAAAAATGCAGTGAATGAAATGAAACCATCTCTGCTGGTCCTCCTTTCGAGTGGCGTTGACGTTTAACTGCTAGGGCTGATTGCAGCCTGCAAACGCCGACTGGACGATGGGGTCTCTAAGTCCCTACGCCATTAAGAGCAGCGATGGTCTGCTGCTCGGGCTATGTCATGTATTTGCACCACGTTGCGGTCCGTAGACCTACGATGAGGTCGCCAAACCCCTACGCAACTGGGAAGTAACATTCTCAATAGAAAAGTAACTTTGACCTTGCTGTTGGACATCTCTAGGCAGCAAAGATGTGAGCAGCTGCCAAGGGTGATTGCAGTTAGCAAAAGCCGACTGGACGATGGGGTCGCCAATTCCCTACGCCTGTTTCATTATCGAGGCAGATTCTTTAAATTTGAAAAAAAGCTTGGTTAGTATCTTAATGGGAATCGTTCTAACGTTTTGCTAGTGGGTAGTATTCAACTGGGTGTGTTTGGCTTCGCAGCTGTCAGAACTTTGCCTTATTCCTTATTTTAAACATCATAACGGAATTTGTATTTCGTTTGTCAATTCTCACAGAAGTGCAGTTTATTTGTTGGCCATAGAAACTGCTTTTGTGGTGTCTTAATCTAAGATTGAGCTCTGTCAAGTTGGTACCTTATAGAGTTAGAGGATCAGACCACAGATCTCTTTCTGTTCTTATTAAAATATAGTTTCCCTTCAATAAGAAGAGAAGTATCAGAATAGTAGTAGAAAAACTCCTCAGTTCCAAGATATTGTTGGGAGAGCATGAAGGAAAGTATCAACCAGGATCTAGATTGAAGGTACAATATTAGCATTCGCCTAGAGTTACTGAGGTGAAAAACTAAACCAAAACTCCGCCACTGATGTGGAATGCTAAGTCAACCTATCTCCACTGAGGGTCTATCTACCTCTCTCTCTCTCTCTCTCTCTCTCTCTTTCTTTCTTTCTCTATCTATCTCTTTTTGCTTACAGAAATACCATTTCCCTCCAACAAGAAAAGTAGCAATAGAGTAGTAGAAAATTCCTCGAAGAATAGTAGAAAAGTCGATCAAGCAATTTTAAGAAAATGCATTAAATAAATTTACATGAAGTAAAACCCGAACTAAATCTTTCATTGTGGATAATCGTCATGAAAGCTTAAAGATTCAATCTCTTGGTCTACTTTTAAATACACCCAAAGTAGAAATGAAACTGTTCCTCGAGTGTCCACTCGAAAACCAAAATCTCGGCTTTGTGAGAGTTTTAAAAAGTCATGTCAAGCCTGTTATCAGAGACCTTACCAAGTCTCAATTTCTTGCTTACTATGTGAAGTCCTGTCAACTCTACTTTTCACAAACGCTAAAACTATTTGTGCTCTACTTTTCACAAACAATTCCGACTGTCAGAAAACTACCTTCAAACTAGGCTGCAATGGGTAAAAATCTCTCGTTCTTCTTCGAATTTTCCATTCCAGTTGTCTTCGAGTTCCCCAAGGGAGTGTTCTAGGACCGCTCTTAATTTTATTATGTGTCACATTGACATAACCTTTTCTGTTTACAGACTCCTCAAGTAATTTTCTTCTATCAGCTTACCCAATAAGTACTGTCGCAGTTTTGCACTGTGAGGAAAAGAACTATGACTTATTTGGAATACTACCGTTAGTCGTGGAAATAGGCTCCATCGGACTCCACAACACTCTGCCACCTGTCAACCATTTGTTGAATCCTTCGCTGAAACAAGTCACTGATTTTGGAGGCAAAGAACTAGGTCACTGTTCGTCGGACATCATCCTCATTTTGCAGTATTTTCCTGGAAAAGTGGTTTTGCAGGCTGTGAAAAAGATAGTAGTCTGTTGGTGCAAGATCTGGTGAAAACGCCAGGTAAGGGAGTTCCTCTCAGTCACATTCATCGATCTTAGCACGGGTCCTTCTTACCATGTATAGGCGCATGTTATCACTGTGGATGAGTACACCCTTACGATTAACCAGAGCAGGACGTTTCTCCAACAATGCAGTCCGTAGTCATTCAAGCTGCTGACAGTAGATATCTGCATTGATAGTCTGCTTATGTGGCAAGAGTTCAAAATGGATTATCCCACGGATATCCCACCAAACACTCAACATCACTTTGCAGGGGTGGATATCCTGTTTTGGCACAGTTCCTGCGGCTCCCGCTTTAGGTACCCACTGCCGTTTGCGTGTAATGTTATGGTAGAGAACCCACTTTTCATCCCCTATCACCATTCTGTCCAAAAATAGCTCAAGTCTGTGATGGATTAGCAGGGAACTGCAAATGTAAACTCGCTGTTCTTCTGTTGAAGCGTTAACGCATGGGTATACTTATTTTCTGAGTTTCGACACTTACCCAAGGTCCTGCAGATGACGAGAAACGGTCGAACGGGTGGCATGGAGTTCGCTGGCCAGTTCTTTAACAGTTTGCATTGGATTTGCCTCCGCCAGTGCACACCGGACATTGTTGTTCAGCTGCAGAGGTCTCCCTTCTCGTGGCTTATTGGTGAGGATGCTGTTCCCAGACCGATACATCTGAAACCACCTCTGGCACTTTCGCTCATTCACAGCACCGTGACCATATACATCAATGTTTCGTGCCGCTGCGCTGGCTGGATGTCCCTGGTGAAATTCATGCAGCATGACATACGTATGCGGTCCTCCGACACTGCCGTGATCAAATACAAGCCACACTTCCTAAACGTGGAGTAGACCGTTCTCCTTCTACACACTACTGCACAATGAAGTGCCCTATATGACTCAGCTCTGGCACGTGCCGTCTACTTTACTATTCGCTCGTCAGATGGCGTCATTGCAGCGGGCATCGCACATACGACATTATTTATGGGCTAACCCGGTACATGCGAACAATTGTAAACTTTAGTACATAAATTTCAAGTACGGATGATGCTTTAAGTCTTTAAATAACATATCGAAACTGGTAAGACATTCGTAATTTATAGCTGAATTCTCATTTTTTTTTTCTTTCATGTATCATTGGAAAACTAAACCAAATCTCTCATAGGATTTTAATTTGAGATACGACAATATAATCCCCAGGTGTCGAAATATAAACGTCATTACCACAATCACTCGAGATGTTATGAGGAAACTAAGTTTTCTCTATCGTTTCACAGAGATTGGAAATCGGTCTGGACTTATCTGGTTTTTAGATCTTATGTTTCACCTAATACTGAATCTGCTCCCCCTTTACTGCCTATGTCCCACACATATTGCTGATGAGATTCCATTCAAGATTTCTTAAGTTCATTTTTCATTTAGAGTAGTTGAATAACATCCGTTTTATAATAAAGCTAACATTAAACTAATGAACATAAAATCATTTTTCACTCATTAGTGATTAAAGAGCTTTTCTTACATCAAGTTGTTGATGACTATACTCAATGCGAAGAGTCACTCGTAAACAGACTGACTACAGAATATAACGATCTCCCACCAAAAGAGTTAACCATTTTGCCCCTGAGCGTTCCTGTAGGACTCAAATAATGAAATTGAACTTTGGTTGTTGGCATGTTGACATCGTTGTGCTACCCTATTGTTTTTCTCCATCTTAATGTTTCAATGTAAAGTGATCAATACGTGCTGTATTTGAAACTTGTATGCAAACCGAAACATACATGTTATTACAATGGGCCTGATCCTTACCAGGGAATTAACTATCCAAATACGACACTCGAGTTGCCAAACGAGACTCACATCATCTGATCACTTGCAAAATTTGAGCGGCTAAGGGCAAGAACGACAGGCATGAGAGCCGGAAAAGTTCAGAGTTTAGTGTGCGTGGAGTATGGGAATATTTGCACAAAAAAATCAAATATTTTCAGGAATTCAAACAATGAACGAGAAAATTTCCCAGTTATGCGATGTACACTGTAGGCTATCCAGGACCTGTGACTACAATGGCACCAGGTATCCAGTGTTGAAAACTCAATATAATTGTTTCTTGTTGTTTTTTTAATGACACTATGTCAGTTTCTTACATATTTTGAATGACTACATACAGCTAAACACATTCTATTCCTTCCACCGAGTAATGTTGTACATTTTTGGAGATATAAGCGGAAAGAGCATTGGCGTAGCATTCGGGAGGTTGTGGGTTAGATCCCAGCGGTAGACCATCCTGACTGAGGTTTCTCCAAGATTTTTCCTTAGTCACACCAGGCAAATTTCGAGATAGCGTCTATAATATAGACTCTGGCCGTCACCTTCCCGAATCCTTGCCCCGCCCTTATCGTGGCCTGATTCTTAGATGCCTACATGCCATAAAAAATACAAATTCAAATATAAGCGGAAATAAATCCCTGAGATGCTGACCCAATCGTCCTACTTAATCGGATTATTGAGGTCTTAATGGCACTGTTCAGTGAAGCAGTGCTGCCATAATAGAAATTGTTTGACAACTTAAGAAAAACATAAATCACAAACGTCCATAGAATGGACGTCCATTTTCAACTTGATCAATCAGATTTTCTCATTAATTTGTAGGATTTGGCATTCTGTGGATCAGGAGCTCAGCTGCTGTTTTTTTCGCTTGTATCTCCAAAAATGTATAATATTACTCGGAGTAAGGAATAGAGCGTATTTAGCTGCATCTAGTTATTCAAATTATCTAACAATCTAACAGTGTCATTTAAAAATAATATATTGACCCCCAGTTTTACAATCGACCGCTAAGCTTCTTTGCCAGCGCTAAGTTGAAGCCAAGTCATATTTTGGGTACGCGAAATATGACTTGGCCTCAACTTAGCGTTGGCTAGAAGCTTAGCGGTCGATTGTAAAACTGGAGGTGAGTTGGCAGCACGACATACCTGATACTATTACAGTCAGATCATGGATATGTATAACATAACTTGAAAATTTCATGTTGATTGGTTGAACGACTCTGAAGATATTTGAATATTATGTGCATTGTGGAAATGTTCCGCTTTCATGCCTGTTGTGCTTGTCTTCAGCAGTTCAAATTTTGCATTGAGCCATTCAATCAAATGCTCTATGTCTATCAGATGAGATGGGTCTCGTTTACCAACTCCAGTGTCGTATTTGAACAGTTTCCTAATTAGAGTTATCGCGCTCAATTAGAACGTAAATCGTAACTTACCCTATATTGAATACAAACTGAGAAAACTATACCGTTTTGAAACATAAAAGAAATGATAATATACAGTAACCATCGAATGTAATACATTTAAAATAATACAATTTCGTTTTAAGTAAGCTTTGAAGTACATACAAACTGGACATGTGAGTCTTCAAACTTGAAATAGGCAATATTGTTTTAACTAAACTACGAAACCGTTTTCGAAACGGCATAATATCTCAGAAATGTTAAGTTCTGCATTTGGTACTTGAGGGCCTGCGAAAACATGATTGCTACCGTTGTATCTATTATCAACTGACTTACTTCGTTTAAACTCATGCATAAATAGGTATTCAAATTATTTATTAAAATAATCTGTATAGTAGAACCTTATACTAAACAATTTCCAACTCTGTTTATCTAGCTGAATATTATATGACACCTGCTAGTGTATATAAATTCATGTGGCAGTAATAAAAAACATTATTTCATCACCCAGTCCTTCTTCCCATTCTTCTTCTTTCCTCATCATTAAAGTCACCCTGAAGCCTTTTGTAATTTTCATCTCCCTTGTACTGGTTGAACTGTCAAAGAAGATTCTCCTCTTCCACGCTTGTTACTTTGGCAGGTTTGGAGAAAAACTAAAGGCTGTTATTTTCGACAGATAATGGTTACAATAGCGGTAAAAGAAATTCTTCAAAAGTTTCTACGCGCTTCTTTTATACCTTAGTTAAGAAGCGTCGTGGGCTGATGGGCTAAATGATTCGTTGCCAACGGGAGCTTTGTTAAGATTGGCAGCTTCATCTCGAAATAAGATGAAGCATCGTCGTCTCCTAAAGGCTGTCATGGCAGAAAGCAAACTTCATTTAACAGGGTTCCAAACCTGGCATAAAAGTTCATTCTCACTTATCAGAATATATGTACTTCTTGGAACTAGGTTATATTTGGAAATTCTAAGTTTACATTAAATATAGAAATTCAATCCTCTGTTGGAACATGTCTATATTGAATCAGATGTGCCTTCTTGGGCAGTCAATTAAGATAGTTTATTTGATCAATCGGAAAAGAGAAAATCAAATTTTAATTATAGTATTTTTTGATATTTTTATTTTAATGAAGTTTTCTAACCTAAAGGTTAATACAATTCTATGCCTCAATATATGCTTTCATGCATAAAATGCAAGTAATTATACACTTTTTGCAGAAAGATAATATCATCAAGATTTGATGCAATAACTTAAAATGTTCCTTCTTAATTCGAAACTTATTTTCTCTTATTATGCTTATTAATTGCTGATTTATGCTTATTAATAAGTAGATATAACGTTTATTTTAAATCCTTTATCTATCTCTGGAGTTTGAACTATGTAATTTCAAATATGTTTTACTGTTTTCAAACATTTACTCTTGTATACAATATTGTAATTATGTATACAATATTTATGAGGTATTTCATATCATTGAAAGTCGACGAAATAATTCCTTTACTGCACTTTTATTCAATTCGTCTCGTCTCGTGTACCTCCAATGAACGCTGAGAATAGGACTGTACTACCTCAGGTGTGACAAACAGTTACATAATTGTATTAAAATAGTGTTTCCGTAACGTTTATGATAAGGTTTAATTTGTAATCTCTAAAATGATGATAGAGATATTCTTGAACAAATTCACTATGGTGAGGTAGTGAAACCGTTCAAGAACAACCAGATGTGAAAACTAATTTCGTTTTCGTAAAGAAAGCCAATGTTTATTAAATCGTTATTATTTTACAAATATTGGATCACTTCTAATCAAACTAAAGAATATAGAATTACTTTTAATCAAGTAACTACTGAAATGTTCAAAAGAGATTGTGCAGCTCCCAGTTAGCTGAAGGTTAGCAGGCTTACACTTCGTGCGCGTTCTCGTTGATTCAAACTCAGTTGTGATCTGTCGAATGGAGTGAATCGTAACCTAGTCCAATCAAATCTGTAGATTACATACCTAAAGATTTATCAGGACATTGTTATTGTTAACTTTCATAACAATAGGCAACCTTAAAAGCTTTCACAAGTTGTATTAGATTTCATTTTCTCGGCACATGGATGGTTTTCAATTTAGGATTAAAGCTATGTCTTAGATCGTCACAACTCGGATCTTGTGAACAATTCACAACAGTTTTCTGCTTCCTTTTGCAATATATAATTTATCAAAAACATCATATAGGTGTTTCTCGAGGCGCAGAGAACATATTTTGAGTTTAAATGTAAAGTCGTTAAAATGTTTATTTGAATAATAAAAAATGGATTAAATTACTAATATTAATGTACTTTATTTACAGTAATTAAAAATGATACTTTGCTATTAATATAAATTTCCAATATAGATTAAAAAAAAGAAACTAAGATTTCAAAAAATAAACTTGATATTTCTCTACTTAGAGATGGAATATGATCTTTTTGTATGTTGTGTTAATAATTGTCTAACTCAAAACAGTACGATTTTAACTGTTATTGTCTTCAAGACAAGTGGTTTTACTGGAAACAATTGAGGTTTAATTTGGTAACCAACATCATTTACGCTCTGCAATCTTACCGTGGTTACATTTAGGTATTCTTGGTTTAATTAGCTTTCCTTTGTGAGATACTAAAACTTCCACTTGGTAAGACGTCGTAAAATGAAATTTTATGAGGTTATTACTATCTTATGAACTCTTTCTTTGAACAGGGGCGTTGTAGTCATTTGCTAAATGTATCATTGATAATGAAACAAAATTACCTACGCTTGAAAGAAAGCGTGTAATAAATAGAATAACACTCTTTAAAATATTAGACTTCTACGTGTGGCAAATAAGAGTGTTTTCACGATGTCGAACGGGTTCGAAAGTACTCCATAACGACACCTGAATGTTGAGTAGAGGATGAAAAGAAATATTCTGAGAACATACTTAAATTGAATATTGTTCTCTTACCTAAGTAGTTATATTGTTTGTATGTCAGTTCTTAAAGAAAGATGTAACCTTAAAGGAAATCAATTGATTTTCATGGAAATGAAACAAAATTTACTCATTTTGAACAGCAAGTAGGAGATATTTTCAGTTCCTCCTTTCTTCAATAAACCGACCCTGCTAAAGATTTCCTTTAACGTGGTTTCAAGAAAAAGTATAAATAGAAACCTGGAAGCTTCAAACATCACTGTTTTGATGTTGTTTAATGTACAAAGTTTTAACATTTATGTTGTAAATATATTTAATAACATATAGTCCATTCTGTATCTTAGCTACTTGTTTAACACAAGCAAAATGGCCCACAGTGGCTCAACGGTCAGAGCGCTCACCTCTGGCGCTTGGGATCGTAGATTCATATCCTGCTCGTTCCATACGAGCTTTGTGGTGGACAAACACCGTGTGCGTGGGTTTTCTCGGTGTTCTCCCGTTTCCTCCCACTTTCTTCACTTTAACCATCATCCCATCATCATCCATGCGGCCTGATCCAAAGTTACCTAAAGACCTTAAAATAAAATTTGAACTATTTCTGCTTGTGTTATTCAATTTTTTTAAACTTCATGAAATTCTTAGACTTGAAGCGTTTTCTTCACGTGATATTTTGTAGTAGTTAAGGTATCTTAACTTAATTGTATGGATCCAAAACGGGAATTGCGCCATAGCGCTTCCACTAATGGACGCCGCCAATTCGGACTAAATTATTTATCTGTATGTTTTTTGAATACCTATTTGGAAAATTTCATCATTAGAATTCGCTTATGAATTGAGCATTCTGCCTAGGAAAGTTGTGTCAAAATTTGGGTGAAGTTAGAAGTAATTGCAATATAATTTCTGTTAGTGGTTTCTTATGAAAAAAATCTGAAAAAAAAAAGCAACGGTGAAAAGTCTACCACGCTGCGAACGGGCTTAGGGCCGCTATGACGATTTTTAGATATGGTCACCAAGCGCTCCTAGTATATAACATGAATGCTTGTTTTGGCCAATTCTTTTTTGAATCTGTTGTCTTCGTATCAGTAATCATCCGAAAATGTTTTCGATAAGTTAATAAGTGTTTTCTGTGTTCGTATTATTATTTGCATTGAAAATATCGCGATGTATTGTTCATACATTTAATAACTAATTATATTAATCTCACTTAAACTTGAGTAAATTTTCGTTCATGATTTCTTTTTTTCATTTATGCGTATTATTTCCTATTTTTAAAGTAACTTAAAGATACTCTTGAATATCATGCCTCTAAAATGAACTTAATATGAAATAATTCTACAACGATATATGTTATAAATGGGAACCACATATTATAAGAAACTATCCTTAGCTTAACACATAGAACTATGAATAGCAGGAAAAGGTACATATTATGATCAATATATTGTTTCAACCAATATTTTAATGAATGTAATTTCCTGTATTATAACCAGCTGCTTAATATGAATTTATTAACTAGCTAAATAACTAATTGTGGCATACGGAATTAATAAGTTCATCGCCGCAGTAACAAATGTCCGCCATTGGATTATACCCTGGACAAGTTCAAGACAGTTTTCATCACGAACATCTGCATCCTGAAGATCACTTCTAACATTATCCCAACGACGTCTCGGTCTTTCCAACGATCTCCTCTCCTCCAGCTTTCCAACCATGATAGAATATAATCTCAGTTTTTCTCCCATTGCAGCTATACGACCTACCATCTTAGCTGTCGTGATTTCATTATTCTTATAATATCTAGATATTGGGTGAATATTAAACCTACATCATCCGCGTAATGAGCAGTTGCTTCAATTCATTCATCTTTTTATTCTCTTATTTTTAGAATCGCATGTTCTAACGCAAAGTTAAAGAAAAGTGGTGACAAGGCATCACTCGGTTTTCAGGCACTATGAATCTCGAAACTATCTGACATATTATTATCTATATGTACTCTGTTTAAGAGGTCGCTGAGAAACATCCTTACTCGTTGAATAAGTTTTTTTCGTAATTTCAAATTGTATTGTATAATTATTTTCTTTTGTTAGAATCATATGCTTTCTTAAAATTTATGAACACTTGGTGACCCCGTCCCATTACATTCACATTTCTCCTCTAATACTTGTTTCAGGGTGAAAATCTGATCAAACGTTGATTTATTTCTTCTGAATCCACATTGGCGACTCCAATTATTTTATCTACGTTTACACTTAGGCGCGTTAGTAGAACATTACCGAACACTTTGTAATATGTTCTAAGTAAAGAGATTCCGCGGTAATTATTACTGTCAGATTTATCGCCTTTTTATAAATCTGAACTATTGCTATGATTGCCTAATCCTTTGAAAGCTTCTCCTTTCTCTATATAGCTTTTATCAATTATTTATTGAGAGTGATAGACTGGACTAGTGTTGTAAAAAATTATTTTTTTTCTGTGAAGTTTTTTTCACGTTTTTTCTGTTCCTTTACATGTATTCTTTTTAAATGTCGTTGTTTTTTCACACAGCAAGTGATTTAATGCTTTACGCTGTAGATAATCAATGTAATCAGCAGGATTGGAGGCAAATGATGGGATTATTTATGCATTCACTGCCAGATTCCTATACTTCGTATATCTTCACCTTGACAATAATAAAGAATTAACTAAAGACATATGGACTGAAGTTATTTGGTATAGTTTTTAATAAAATGCTAATAAACCTTAAGGGAACTGAAGAAATATTTTGAATCATAGGAAGAATTAAAGTTCTTAGAGATAATACAAATTCGAAGACATCTTTACTGTGAACTGAAAAATTATGAATTCTACTGAAATAGGCTCTCATCCCGTATATACAATACGTTAATTTCTAATTACGGTATTATTCTAGCAAAATATCTATTTTTGATCATAATTACCGTCCGCAAAAATTAATTATCTTTAGCTCAAAATCCCGGGAAATAACCTGCTGCTATTCAAGGCCAGAGATATATGTTTGGGTTTACTACTGCATTCTGTTTCACTATAAAAACACTGAGCATTGTTCTCTCATGCTGAGGGCTCAAAGCTTCGCCCCATTCTGTGAAAATATATACAGACAGATAGACAGAGTGTAACAAAAAATATTTTACGTTTCATGCATATTTCAAGAGAGTTGTGTGTAAATGCATAATGAATATTCTTGTAAACAAGCAACTACATATATGTTTCTTCTAATGAGCCTTGCAATAGGGCTCTGAGAAGTATTATTTCAAAGCATATCCTAACGTAGTCACGTCCCGCGGTTCCCCCGCGCTTTTTTGAAAGTACAGGAATAGCTATCGGCACATAACAACATCGGGACCATTTGAAACATTGAATTTTATAATAGGGTGGCAACGCTGACAACTGGGTTCTTGGGAACAGGGAACAACCACAATGTGTTTCAAATATGTCTAATTAGTATATTCAAAGCTTGGTGCGGATACCTCGAACTGAATGAAAGTAGTAAATATTTAATTTTTAAAATTGAATGGCAACACCAGAAACTGTGAGACCTGAAGTACCTATATGACGCGCCCAGCACGTAAATACAAAATTTGGTCCTAATACGTTAAACGATATGGAAGCAATTAAAAATTTTATTTTCTAAAATTGGTTGGTACTGACAACTGCGGCGCTGGAAGTACCCACATGAACTGTCCCAAGTACCTAATGCACATGAAAAATTTAGTGTTAATCAATACAGACGTGTATATTTGTATAAATAAAGGCATTTCTATAAGTTGAATTTTAAAATAGGCTGGCAACACTGACAACTTGGGTGTTTAAGGTTTCATCTATTGTTTTGAATGATGTTTAAGCTACGTTTGGAGCAATTACGGCATGGAAGAAGTTTGTTTTTAAAACGATTTTTAAAAAGTTGGTAACACTGAGAACTTGGCAGCTCGGAAAGTCTCACATAAGTGAAAAGCACCAGTAATGGACACTTTAAGGACTTATTTCACCATTATAATTTTTAACTCAAATACAGTTCAAATTTATTGATCAAATGAGAATGTTACATGTTTTCCATGCTTTCTTGTAGTGATTTCTACCCATTACTTTCATTAATATTCACTATTTGAGAGCAAGTAACTTTTGTTTGCCTAACATTGTTTTTGTACCAGTGATGAACACGGAAAAAAACTGGATGTTCCAGTAATGGATATACTGCTCAACTAAAAATAATTGAATTAATTATTGCTGGTGTTGCGAATATGAGTAATAAACAAGATTATATGCTAAATGCTGTTCTTCGATTATCTGATTTTTTCATGGAATTCCACTGAGTGATCATTCCGACGGTCCTGAGTTCGAAACCAGCGGTCGACCATCCTTACTGAGGTTTTAACAGTGTTTTTCCTAAGTTATACCAAATAAATGTCCTGATAGCACCTTCAATTTAGACCTCTCCGACTCCTTCCCGCTTCCTTTCCTTTACTCTATTCCAACCTGAGCCATAGATTCTTTGTGGACATAAAAATGCAAATTCTAAGTTGTAATGAATAGTGTCTAAAACTAAAACAAATCATTTCATTAATGGGCATCCCAGCGTCTATCATTGAAAAAAAAAATGGGACCAAAAATTTCCTGGCAAACTTATAGTCAATCATTCTCAAGTTGAAATAAAACAAGTAACAGAATTACGATTTCGCCCTTGAATTAGACGAGAGTTTAGCACGCTCATTTTTTGCGCGCATGGTCATGAGTTCAATTTCCGCTGAGGTCTACTGAAAGGAGTGATTCGGAACTCACTTTAACAAAAACTGTGAGTTTAGGGACACCCCCTGCTTTGGAAAACAGAACTAAGTTATAGTTGTTTTGGTCATTTAAATGCCTGAAACAAAGCCATTTCTTAATAGATACGTTCAGAACAACAAAAGAATTTGTTATTGTAATTTAATGAATAAAAAACGAAAGCTCTTACCTTAATCACTTGTTTAACAGAATGCATGGAAGAGTAGATGCAACCACTGAACTAACTTCAACATCATGTCAGAAATACCAGATGAAACCAATGACGAGCGAATGATATTTAGTGGCATCAGAACATACTATATTAAATTTTTCTACGTAAGTGAAATGATTCCCGCCCTTAAGAACACTTTATTTTGCGAAGTTTCCCTTCAAATGTCCATTACTGGTGCTTTTACCTTATACCAAAAACTTTTTGTAATCTAGCGTTTATGTTGAATTTCTTCTTAATTATCTATATAAAAGTAATTCTTTATTAAAGAGACGTTAGCAGTATTACAAATTCCTGCCATGAAAAAACGAAATTTAGAAAAAAATCGAAGGTTCATGTTTTTTCTTCTAAAAAAAACGGGAAGTTTTACAACACTGTGCCTGACTAGTACCCCTCCTTCCGCTTTAATTAATTCGTCGTTGTCAAGTCCTGGTGATTTGAAATTTTTCAAATTGTTTATTGATACAAGTATTTCAATCTCGATCTCGCTAGCTTCGGATATCTACAGCTCAGCGGTGTAGGTTTTGTTTTCTCTGTTTGTTCGCCTGTGTGTACATTAAAAAGCTTGTCGAAATAGCCTTTCCACATTTAGAAATTTAATTCGAATCCGCCTATATATCTCCACGTTCATTTCAAATAATCCCAAGCCTTGGTTAGTAACCTTTTCTTATCATGTTACCCCCTTGTACAGATCTATAACGTATTTCTCTTATCGATTTCCTCTATCAGATCAATTTTTGATAGTTTCGCGTTTTGTTACTAACCCCGCGTATGGCATTACGTGCCGCGTTACTGTAGTATTTTGCATATTTTTTTTTTCAGTTTTATTGCTATCCATCGCTGCCTTACTTGTTTTGTTCCTCGCGAAGCTTAATCTATCCTTCGACAAACCAAGGCTTGTTTCTGTGTCGTTTCTTCTCACCTACATGTTTTTTTGCAGCGCCCTTCACTATATCACGAATTGTATTTGTGTTACATTGTAATAACAAATTAATAAAAAGACCTGTAGAATGTTGAAAGTTAGCCCATGATTTTACTCTGATATAATCGTGTTTTCGATTATTTCATAGTAACGATTTCGAAGATATTTTAAGAGAATAGGCAGGGTAATCGGTTAACGTACAAGTAGATACGTAGTTCTGCTTATCATATACAGCACTCTTAAAAATTAAAATTAAAACAGTTTTGTGTTTGTTGTGATATGGAAAAATGCTCATTTAGCGGGACAGGTACAAATATGTGCGGGACAGACTGTCCAAAGGCGAGACTATCCCCCAGATTGCAGGATGAGTGGTCAACCTAATTATATTGCATTTTAAACTTGAACAGTTTTCTCTAAGCATTAGTTCGGCAATGGACATCCCAGCAAAATTTCTACATAATTTTGTGCCTGGGAACTTTATCTATAAATTAGATTTGCTGATTATTTTTATTACTGATGATACATTTTTTGGTATGTCTGTCATATGTCCTCTCCAGCACCAGCCTAAAATGCTGGGTACCCTACATACCATAAAAAATAAGCGTTGTTCAGATGACAAAGCATCCTTTCCCCATTTTCACCCAAACAATGATTAGCCATTCAAACTACTTTCTGTCTTTCAAACCTGAATAATGTCTTATTCTCTGTTATATATATCCCGTCGCACTTTGTATAATTTATGTTATGTGCAATATTAATATATGTCGGTATTCAACTCGCAGATGTTACTCTTCCAAAGGTGATTCTGATACTAAGCATACTCGATGTTGTTTGAGTATACACTTTTCATTGGAGTATAAACTTGCGTTTTATTCATACCTAGCTTCAGTAAAACCTCAAAACATGAGCAAAAACTTCTGGTGTGAGTTTATACTCAATGAGGAACATATACTTACGTTTTCTATTCATATCACTTTGAGTACATACTTCAGATTTCTTAAGCATAAGCTTATATTCACTTTTATTCATACCACCCGCTGTACTATGGTGCATGCCTTCAGTGGTGTCAACGCAATTTTCATCCCCAGACACGTACCAGGTGTATGCATAAGTAGTTTCCGGTTTAACTAAGAGATGGCGCCAGCGAAAAGTACGCAGCTTATTCATTTGACACATACGTCATTTTGTTCGTCTGACATTAAACTACAAACACACACAAGTTGAGTCCGCCAAACACTGGCGTCTTTGTTTTATCGTTCAGTGAAAGTTTGTGCCTGAAAAAAAAAAACATTTGCTGCACGCATTGCTTTTCTTATTTAGTCAAAAGAAAAAGGCTGTTGAAAGTCATCGTGTGCTGGTAGAAACATATGGTGAACACACTCCATCGATTAGAACATGTGAGACATGGTTTCGACAATTTAAAGTGGTGATTTCAATGTGAAAGACAGTGCGAGCTCTGGTAGACCACAAAAGTGCGAAAACGAGCAATTGCAGGTGTTATTGGAGGATGACCCAAATCAAACTCAACAGCAATTGGCAAAAGCATTAAATGTGTCACAAGAAACAATCAGCAGACGTTTACGAGCAATGGGGAAGATCAATAAACTGGGTAAATGGGTACCACACGATTTGAATGAACGTCAAATGGAAAATCGCAAAGTCACTTGTGAAATGCTGCTTCAACGCCACGAAAGAAAATCCTTTTTGTATCGAATTGTGACGGGTGACGAAAAATGGATTTATTTTGAATACCCGAAGCGGAAAAAATCGTGGCTTTCACCTGGCGAAGCCGGTCCTTCAACAGCAAGGCAAAATCGCTTCGGCAAGAAGACCAGAGCGGTATTGTGTATTATGAACTCTTGAGGCCCGGCGAAACCGTTAATGC
>JAGDQP010013819.1:2163-39789 GCA_022664845.1 Lepisma saccharinum
TAACACTTCGACTAGCACATATACTCATAGGTCACTATGTTCAACACAAATAACACGTATATCCATATTAAAATGTCATTCCAACAATCCTATGAAAGCGATACCCAATAAATAAAATATTTAACTTTATTTAAGGTAAACAATGGACACTTATAATTATATCCCCTCTATGTCCTTCTGTCTACAATTTTCAACTCAGAAACTACAAGGTCATACGAAGGTGGTTAAGGTGTCGTTAGAAAGGACTCGGTGAAATTTCACCAACGACACACACATTCAAATTTGACGTTAGCTGCTGATCTTGCAGTAGCACATGTACACAGTCCGCCGATTGGGCTACACCTCACTTGATTTTCATAAAAACAATACTGTTTATATCCAATACACAGACATATTTACGTAATAGTTTGTGTAGAATTCCCTCTGCATACACTAAAAAGTTTCTACAAGGAAACGTTATACTTTTAGGCTTCAGCAACAAGTGCTGGGAAGGCTTATACAAGTCTGTCTGTCTCGATAAATTTCAATTCAGGAATTACAAGGACAAAGGTAGTTGATGTGTCGAAAAGATATCGTCGCGACGAGTTCAAACCCGTGTAGATAATCTAGATTGGATCCGTGAGTCCGGAGATAGGAGGGGCAGGGGGATCACCTCCACTTTCAACTAAGGAACTACTTAGGGTTACGAAGGTTCTTAGGCTGTCGTTGGGATGGGAAGGTATCACGAGACGAGTTCAAGCAAATCTGTATAGATAATCTATGTTGGATGATTGGGTCTTGAGATATGGGGGTATCCATTTCCCCGTAGTAACTTCCAACTTACACATACGTTGAACATACGTGGATTAAACGTAATTTTAACGTTGTAGATGTACCGAAATGTCCGCCTGTTCAACGGTTTATTCGACGTTGAATAATGGTTGAGAAGGAACAGAGTGAAATCAAGAAGCAGACGGTGAAGAAACGGGTTCAGTTGGCCAAAAACAGAGCCTGGTTGCTGTCTATTGGTATACACAGTTAGCTAAATTTTGTCCGTTGCTTTCATCATGATCTACAGTATTAATTTTCCAACAGTAATTGTCCAACCGTCTGCTGCAGGATTCAAGGCTGGAACGTTCCGCATTCGTCGTTGGTAGTTCGACACGTTGACCACCCATCCACGAAGCCTCCTTGAGAGTCACTACTCCAGACCTGTCGTTTTACCATCATGTAAGAATAAGAATAAAAAATACTTTCCTTACTTCTTTGTTATGTACATTTTTTCCCTTCTTTAACACTTTGACCATCGCTGCACTATTAAATTGGTATTTCTCAATAATTATAATATGTCGCCTTAGAAAAACGCATGTAAAGCCAGATCTACGTCATAGTTGAAAAGAAAAGTTGAAAACATTTCACATTAACGCCATATTAACTAAATTAAATGTTTGTTGAAACACAGTTTAAAATTTAATCTGTTTTCAACATGCAAATGAGAACATGAAAAATGTAATTAATTTTATTCTATTCGCTTTTAAGCACAATGTCTAATAACACTGTTACGAACTACGTTCAGATGTTAAATAGTATTTCCAAATGGTTACTTGCAAGTTACTACCGTACTCCAGTCGATAGAGTATCGGTTTTTGAATTGGTGGGCTCGTGTTCGAACCCAGGCAGAGTCGTGTTTTTTCTTTTTTCGAAGAATATTTTAAAATCCTCATATTTATTAGTTTCCTTGCTCTTTTCTCATATTTTCAACAGTTCCATGCCTCCTGTTCCCTAAAATAAAAACTCTTGTATTTTTTTACACACATTGATGCCAAGCGAACGAAAACAACTTAGCTAAAGCCAGGTTAGATTTTTATTATTATTACGCACACTACCAGACTTTTTTTTTTACATTAAAATAAAACTGTGTGTGTTAAATGTTCATTTGCTACTTAAACAGTAGTTGAGGAAAAGAATATGCCTCCGCTCTATGTTATTCCGTTTGGGATACGCAAGCATGCGAGTGGCTCTACAAGTAATTTAAATCTCTGCATAAACTAAAATTTCCCAGCCCTTTCTCTGCCAATTCCTTAATTATCCCATCCAATATGAAAATAGGTTATATAATGTTAACCTTGGAACCAAAGGATTCACACAGCCTGGACTACCACTACCAAAAGTAATAAAATTTTCAAGAAGCTTACGGAGATCACACATTATATAGGGGAAAGGTGAGCAAAGTGGCTACGCTTTTTTTTAAGTAAGTAAAAAGTGAAAAAGAAAAGAAGGAAATTTGGCATAAGTTAGTTTCGTTATTTAGGTTTATGCAAAAGGAATTATTTTGAAGTTATTGTGGTTACGTGAAAAGAAAAGAAAAATTTCTCGCAACCCTACGGAACAGGAGCAAAATGGCCACTGGGTGTCCGATATAAAAAAGAACTGTTTGACAGCATTGTAAAGAATATGAATGTGTTTTTGATAACATGAGAGCAATATATTATCATTCAATACAAAGGATATGAAATTTATTTTGTAACTTAAAGTCTTCAACTGTTCAATGCAATTAATTATGTAATTAGTTAAGCGTTATTAGCATTGATAAAATGTTGTTAAGTAGCTAGTGTCTTTGTAGTTAATTATTTACTCACATCATAGATAAACTCATCGTAATTTTCCTCGCACCTGGCACAAGCTTTGTGTGCCCATACGTAGACAGCTTGAGCACCTGATCCACCTTTCATTGTTTCTGGACGTGGAAAAATTGTCCCTACATACAGAACAAGCAATCGCATCACTGATGTTAGTGTCATCAAGCAAAGCACGAGTAGTCACTTGCGATTTCGTTTTCCTCTTAACGTTTTTCTTTATTTACGTGCTTCTTCGTCTTATCCTTCTGTTTTTTTCGTAATTCTAGTTTGATTTTTCAGTCTTTCTTTTTCTTCCATCGCTGTCTTGTACGGGCTTTCAGGTTTTTGGTGATATGCCTAATAGCAATTCAGTAAATGTTGAGAAAAGTCACATCAGTGTTCTTTGAAAGAAGTTTTTGTCGATAGTAGGTAAACTAAAACTCATTACATTGATTTATATAACCGATTAATATAATAGATTATAAATAAAATATAATAGATTCAATATATAATAATCTAATTGATTCATTACTATAATTAATTCAGATCGGGACCAGTAGATTCTCCATAAGAAATACGAAAGATTTTGCGTCAGACAGAGTGACCACGATAAAGGTGTCCATTTTGGCCTGACCTCCACTCCACCTCCACTCCACATCACCCTCCAGCATGGAGTTCACCCTCCACCTCCACTCCACATCACCCTCCAGCACGGAGGTCACCACTCCACCTCCACTCCAGTTATGATCTGCCACTCCAGCTCTGATCTGGCCCTCCACCTCCATTCCACATCACCCTCCAGCATGGAGATGTGAGGGGGAATTATGTTGAGGGGTGTCCTCCAGAGGGGCCACCTCCGGAGGGATGGACACCTTTGGGCCAAGATTGAGGGCAAACTAGCCACGACTCTGGCCACTGTGCCTTCTTTGACGCTATTACATAAATGCGACTCTAACGGCCGGTTTCACCAACGCTGGTTAGAGATTTAACAACCCGTTAAGCACATTTAACGTCTGATTAGGAGAAATGACCGTTTCATCAACATCGGTTAAAGCTAACGGTTTGTTAAATCTGTCGTTAACTTTAATCATCAGATTTTCGTCGATTAAATATTTAACGGTCCGATAGTGATTGTGTATCTCGAAAGTTTGACAATAGGAAACAAGAAATGGAAAGCATAAATACAGAATTGCTTGATGAAATATACAACTTGGCACAATGCATTTCAATAGTATTAAAGATCAAAAACATCTAAAAACAATGTTGCCTGCTTTGCGGGCAATGTAAATATGATGTTCGAGTATGTTAGGTGCCTATATGGGTATGCTTAACAAGACGCGCTCTAAAGAATGGTTTTTACAGGAGAAGTACGTGTGCGCTACGTATTTAGGCGTAAGGTATAAATTACGCACTTGATCATCGTTTTTAATATATATCGTACAAAAGAAAGGCAATCTTGTAAAAAAAAAAAAAATACCGCACGAAGTCGCTTTACTACTCCTTTGTACACGTCGTCTTAACGATTAACATAATTCCTTTTAAATAATTTCAGAAGAATACTTTTCTCTAATACGTGTCTGTATATAGTTTACAAAACTATTTCGGAGAGTGGTAGTACATGCCAGAAACGTCGATTTAAGATATTTTGGGAAGGGAAATGATGTGGAGTAAAAAAGAATGTTTGTGAACATTACCGATCGTGTATTATAAATGTTCACATGGAAACAGGAAAATTTAGTATGACGATAAGACTTCTTCGTACTACGTACAAAGAATGCTTTTCCGTCGAGTATATCTCCTTTAACTATTGCCAATAAGTCATTCCTGTTCATATTAGGTATTTCTTACTTTTAGCTACTTCTGTTATGCGGCGCTGAATGTACTTGCAATTGATATTGACATTATTTCGGATCCGTGCAATGAACAATATGGAACAAGGATGATGTGAGTGCAAGAACACGCATACACCCTTCAATAATGTGTCCCAGCCCCGGGTTAAGTTCAATTTAGGTAAGCCAAAAATGTAAAATTCACAGGAGAAAGATTTAGGCCATGAAAGTATGAGACTGAAATTGCAACAAGTACGTGCAATTAATTAGCTACTTCCGCGTTGGAGCTGAACACAAGTATGTCCTGTTAAATGTGATGTGCTTCAAGTATAATAATAAAATAATTACCTTGGCTTTACCTAACCTATCTACGTTCTTTAGCGCCCCTCGATATCTTTCCATTAATAATGTAGCAAATACGTGATATTCATCACACGAAATGACGCCACTGATATTCCCCATGTGGTATCATATCTGTGTGTAAAGTAAATCGATTACGTATTTATGTAAATTATTATTAAGTATAGCTTCTCGAAATTGAATTTGGGTTGCTGTCTACCGCTAGGTATTTACAGAAGTGTAAGTAAATCATTTGCAAGGGAATGTGTGTTATAAAGCGTACGTATTGCTCAGTTGCTGGGTGACCTAAACTGAACTTGATCCATGTTACTCGACTTTATTTCATTATACTTGCATGCATCCGAAATTATGAAAATAATAACATTGGAACTACATTTAACGCCACACAACAGAAGTAGCTAACAAAGTATTACATCCATGAAATAGATGAAAACTGGCTAATCCTGTCTGTATTTATAAGAATGAAGGGCTTCAACCTTTTGAGCACTGCAATTAGCTATGTAAACGAAAGTAGAAACAATCTGTATTAACATATTCATACATAAGAAACATTTTTCAACTCGTCTGTTTCTATTCCTCTAGTGTGTCGAAAAGATATATATACTAAACTTGCTTCCGTAAGTCGGGAGAGGATAATACTTTTGCCTTGTTTACGAATTTTAATATTATTTTATTGGCATTTATTTGGAGATCATTTGAATACATACATACACACACATGTATAAAAGCACAAAAACACACGAAGAAATGCCTGCGACCTATTGCTTGCGGATTGCGAGGTTCATTTGTCAGGTGTACACAACTTTTCAGTCTACCAATCATAATTCGTTTAGCTTATGAGAAATTTAGAAATCAAGTAGTTTCTTCAATTAACGGTCCGATTGTAAACGGTTTGTTAAATTTGTAATGTTAGCGTTGGTGAAATGGAAAAATTTTAATGGACGGTTAAAAATTTAACGCACGGTTAGTTATCGGATGGTTAAGCTATATTTAATCGACGTTGGAGAAACCGGCCCTAACTCTACAGGCTACACAACTAACCCTACCTCTTACTTCGCCACATACATTTGAAGCTTAACTCACATTGTTTTAAGGGGTTACTGCTAATCGTATGCATTAGGAACTGGGAATTTCGTTACAATAATTATGGCAATGCGCTTACCTTACACCAGCACGTTGAAAAACATGAAAAATTATAATAATTTCTCAACAACTGATCAGAGTAACTCCGAACTTCAGTATGACACTACTGGCTATCTAGCGGAGTAGTTGAGGCGTTTGCTGCTTCGTGGCAACACTGTGCGGAGAGCAAATAGCCAGTAGCTACTTTGCCCTCCCTAGCAACTTTGTCCACCCTTCCCCTATTGATGAAGATGATAGATATGTTCTGCCCGAAGGCAAGTCCTGACTTAAAGGGGGTTGGACAAGGTGATTTGTCATTGCATTCGATCGGATGAAGATGATGTTCTAATGACGGGACCTTCTGTCTAATGCAGGCTTTAAACAAGTTGTGTCCCCACCGGGAATCGAATCCGGGATCCCTTGATTATAAAGCAGCGAGTGTTACCACTCACCTACAGGGGAATACAACATAGTATTAGAGCGATTCCACGCGTCACGCACTGACATTTAGAATACACTTTTCGACCTTAATTGCCGTATAACTTCTGTTATAATTGCCACAAAGGCGATTTCAGCACACCGTTGGATAGAGGAAACACTGAAGAATACATTCCCGGTGAAAGAACACGTAATGAATAAGAACAATATATATTATTTAATGTTAAAGCTGTTGTCACGCACTGACATTTTTGCTACCCGCACTTACACTCTGACATACATTTCTCCCAAGTATAGACCTCCTAAAAAATTCAAAAAACCAAATTCAAGATGAATATGTTAAGTTTAATTTCCATTGAAAAAATCCAGAATATATTAATATAATAAGCGTATAGGAGGAAAAACACAGCGTCACGTACTGACATCTTTTCGTCACTCACTGGCATCTGTGAATTATTAGATGAATTTTCCTTGTAAGTATTGTTTTATTTTTGTACATTCTGATAGAAATAAACTAACGGACTCAATTACAGATCCTAGATAAAATATCACTATAACATATAATGCATGACCAAAATGTTTATGTTCCAAAAGTTACAAAATTTAAATCAATATTAGAGCGATTCTACGAATAAGTGAAGCCCCGTAATCAAAAGTCAAACATACAGTGAATATTTCTTAGATTAGTGCAATCAGCTCTTGGAAGGTACTCAGAGCCGCAAGTACGGGAGAGCAAAGGGTGCACGTGCCTCCCAGGGATTCCGCCAGGGTTTTCACTTTGTGGATGTAAAGCAAAACATGGAGGGTATGAGCGCAGTTTTGCACAGTTTCTATCGTTTTCGACCGTAAAAATTTGTAAGTTGAGGGTGCGCTCGAGAATTTAGGGGTGACATCCCCCACATGGGAGTCTGGGAGAATCAAGCCCCCAAACACCGGACTGGATGCGGTAAATGAAGATAAGGAAGGAGCGTTGTACATTTTTGGCTCCTTCGAAGAGGCGCTAAAATCGGATATTGCTCCCCTTGCAAAAATACAAGCTGCAGCCTGGGTATACGATGTGTGTTAATTTAGAATACTTAAACAAGTCGTAATACAAATTAGTGAGCTTCTGTTGTTGGGTTTATTTAAAAAGTTAAAGAAAAATGCGATGTTACTAATTCTAATTAGGGTAGACTAATATTTGAGTATAGTACGAGAAAAGTCAAAATTTCCAAAAACCGACGTACTTTAGAGTTGAAATAATTATGCTATAATCTACGTACATTATTATAGTACAACATATTAAACAATAAAGAACCTGTTAAATAATGGAAATTCTGAAAACGAATTTAAATAAAAATGGCAGAATTCGAGACTAGTAATAATCAGGGGTCTATTTGGGTCTCTCGCTGTATCAACATTGTTTACATTAATCACATTATAGCGTTCATGTATATTCTTAAATGATACCCTTTTCTATATAATTTGTACAAAACATACAATTAATATTCCCCTCAACCGTGTTTGTTTGAAAAAACTCGAGCCAGCGAACAAACAGCTCTTCATGAACGTAGCCGCTATCTGATAAGGAAACATGACAAGCCAGTGGTGGATTGTTTACGATGGTGGGATTTATTGTCCAACTGCGTTGCAAGAGACTATCACAATGGCATTCTCGCCTTTGTCGACGCTAGGGATTGCAACCACCTCTTTTTTCCCCTTCTTGGCAATGGCCTTGCTTGGGTTGTTGTTAAGAGAAAACCCTGTTGCATCCACATTGTATATACGCTTTGGTTTTGTGTTGACACTAATCGTCGAAGTAGCAGATTTCAACAGTTGAAAAAATCACTCACAGCTTCCTTACTAATTTCCTTAGCACGAGTTGAAAGTCCCTCAGGTTTTCGTAATGATAAGTTCGGATATCTTTTCATGAAACTTGAAAAACAATCTTTACCAGCTAATCCTTTGTTTCCAAGGATGCGGAATTGGATTTATTATTACATATCGATGCACAGCTTTACGAATCTTTTCAGGGGTGAAGCCAAGTCTTTTTCCCGCGAGAGTCATAATTCGCAACACAACTCTTCCTCCTGTACTTCTGTCAGTACTGTGGGGTGTCCTGTGGCTTTTGGTTTTGCACTTTGAACTATTTCATCATTATCGCCCAAGGTTAGTCTCAACCTTTCGACCTGCACTTGCTTCACCAAGTTTCAAAAGTTACATTGCAAAGCTGTGAAGCTCCACGTAAAATCAAATCGCCTTTTGTTACACTAAAAATATACTTTCCTTCCCTACAAATGAGGCGTAAGCGCGAGCCTGTTAAAAGATATCACATACAGTTTGTTTTTTTCGCTCAAACGCCTCAATGTTGCGATCAAGGAAAGGTTCTGTATCGTAGTTGGTAAAAATTCTATGAAAAGTTACCGCGTAGTATAAATAATTACTTAAAACGTTGAAATTATGAAGGAAGCAAACAGGCAACGAATCTTGCTGTCGTTATATACACAATTTCTCAAAAAGTATTTCGCGTCCACCATCTTAGGCGCGACGTCATTTTAGTGGACTTCATGTCGAACGAGCCATCTTTTATACGTTCTATTAAATTACTGCTTTCCGGAGTTTTTCACTTTTTGCAGTTGGACTAGTCCTTCATCGTATTGTACTTAAACGATTCATTTTAGACTACCGCCCACTTCTCATATTTTCAATCAGAAAGAAATAAAATTGAAAGACGTTCATACCACTGATATGAGGCGTAGTAATTTTTATTGTTAAAACAAATTAGGTCATGCTTTTGCAGTAGAGAAGCACACACATACACATGCACAATTGTAGGCAGACAAAACATCCATGAGAAAGGTGTGTGAATTTCTGTGGAAAAATGTCAGCCACATTCGACCAGTACATAGAAAAGAAAGAAAGGAAGTGAGTACAGCGACAAGTACGTGGCTCCATCTTTTGAGTAGATGTGCAAAAACCAATTTTCTCAAGAGCAAAAAGCCAAATTAACATGTCAGTTTCCTCGGATGTCTGCAGAAGACTTCTGAGAGGAAGTGATGAGGCCAAGTGTGTGAAGGAAGAGAGCGAGTTTGTTCTCCAAAAGAATGAGCAGAAGAGATAGAGTGGTGGAGGAGAGACGAAGAGAGATTCTCTCCAACTAGTGAAAGATCAAAGCGAAGCAAGGTCAAATGAAGAGATTGCAAGAAAAAAAATAAAATAACACCAGCCACAGAGCATGATGATGTTGGCAGCGACGTATGGAATTGTTTCCTTCCATTTTTTCCCCTTTTCTTTTCTCTTTAGAACTGAAACTTCATTTCCACGTGGAAGATTATTCCGCCATCTTGAAACAGAAAGGAGAAATTACTAACCAATTGGAATTAAGTAAATGAAACTTGCAATAGCAGAGAAGAAAAAGATTTTATAAAATATATTAGTTCCGTTGCCCTCCCCTTCGTCTTTTCTGTCCCATTCAAGAAAAAATAATATAAAAACAAAAGAAGTTTGTTTTTAAATGTGGTTTGTAAGGAACTCCACGAATACGTCATTCCCTGTATTAAAAGCAGAAATATACCGTGGATTTAATTTAATTAGTGCGATCGATTCTTGAAAGGTATATAATACATTTTTTAAAGAAAATTAAAAAGTCATTAGTACAAATGCGTAATAAGCATCTGTATTGTTAGGTAGATTTCGAAGCTACCTATTGAGATCGATACGATATGAAAGTATATATTTATATATTAACACGCTAGCGGCCATAATTTTGAAGATATTTGAACCAAATTTTTATATGTTGTTTCTAGGCTTAATAGCTCGGTTAAGTTCGTTAATGAGCAAAATCGATCGCCATCTTGGATCCAAAATGGCCGCCGAACCCATTGTTGTATAGAATACACAGCCTAAACCGCTGGGGCTATTGAAATCAAATTTGGCATGAAGGTACATCATCACTTTTTGATTACGAAAATGTTTCCTAATGAGTTCAAAGACGCCAAATCTATTTTCCATATCGTTTGAGCTAGAGATACGAAATTTGACATAAAGTTGTATTGTCACTAGTAGTTCAAGAAAATATTACGAAATGTTGAAAAAGTCGTCATCTTGGATTCAAAATGGCCGCTGAACCCATTGTTGTATAGAATACACAGCCTAAACGGCTGCAGCTAGAAATATTAAATTTGGTAACACTATGCATTATCATTTGTATGTTACTAAAATATTACATGATGTATTCAAAGACGCCATCTTGGATCCAAAATGGCGGACGTATAAAACAATTTCCACACCGTTTGAGCTAGAGATACGAAATTTGGCATAAAGGTGCATTATGACGAGTAGTTTAGGGAAATATTGCAACATTTGCGAAAAGTCGCCATCTTGGATCCAAAATGACCGCCCAAAATCCCATTTTGCGCACCGTTTGAGCTGGATAAATGAAATTTTACTTGAAGTTGTACCATCACAAGTATGTCACGACAATATAAGAGAACTTTAAAAAAATCGTCAACTTGGATCCAAAATGGCCGCCCCAAAAACCCAATTTCCAAATCATTGAAGGTAGAGAAACGAAATTTTCTTTGAAGGTATATGACCAAGAGTAGGTTACAATAAATGAGACAAACCTTCCTTTTGGGGACGCAGCCCCCCGTGGGAGGGTATAGATGGATACCATGGTGGTGTAGTGCTGCAGTGAGATTTTGGTTAAGATAAAGGAGGCGCATCCTCTCAAAAGCACTGAAGTTGGGGGCGAACCCTCTACGGGGGTCTGGGGGCAGCGCACCAAGCGAAACAAAGCGAGTATATATATATGTCTTGTGAGGTATCGTTGAACAGCTCTTGATGAATAATCTACAAAACTAGTTTCTCGATAGCTCTCATATAAGGCGAGATTTGAATTTTTGAAAATAAAAAAAAACTTCGAGATCTACCTCAGCCTGTAGGCCTACCGAAAGGGATTTTTTTTTCTAAATCACCAAAAATATATACGATTTAACTTCATTTCATTCACCTAAAAATGTAGGATTAAAAAATCATTAAACTTCGTTCTTTTGTATATTGACATAAACTAATAGCTTCTTTCTTAATTATCTTCCTTCCGACCTGGCAAACATTACAAATACCGACTGCATAATCATGTCACTGGGGCAGTGACGCTCCACATATGAAAAGTACTATATACACTACAATTCATTTAATGAAAAGTAAATTGATTTTATATGGTGCGTTAGAATCAAATACTGAACAAAAAGTATTTCAAACTTTATTCTAATTACAACAAATTTTGTGTAAATCGTTAACACAATAACCACACGTCACAAACTGACATTCAGAATATACATGTTGACTGTAATTGCCGTACAAGTTCAAAAAGTGCAATTGGGACATATGGTATGCTAGAAGAGATATCGGGAATTGCGTTCTCGATTTGATAACACGTGTACAAAAGTTCTCGTCACGTACTGACAATTTCGCAACATGCACTTACACTTGAATGTACATTTCCCCAAACTCAGTACAGGTCCAACAAAATTTTCTAATGTATCATTTAATAAGGGAATGTTTGAAGTTTAATTAGAGTCAATTAATTTATTTCTATTAGAAATACAAAAGGTAAGCAATACTTATTATAAGGTAAAGCATCTAGTAATTCACAAACATCAGTACGTGACGCTGTGTTTTCTTCCTATAAGTTCATTATATTTATATAATTTGATATTTTAAAAAAGAATTAACACCCCTTTATATGGTTTATTATTGAAAATTTTCTTGGGACCGTACTTTCAAAGAAATTGGGGGAAATGTATATCAGAACGTAAGTACAGGTTGCCGAAATGTCAGTACATGACGGAACCTTTAATATTAAATAAGGGAAACGCACCACTAATGGACACTTTTCGTCGTTATAATTTTTAACTCAAATACAGTTTAAATGTATTGATCAAATGAGAATATTACACTTCTCCATGCTTTCTTGTAGTGATTTCTACCCATTACTTTCATCAATATACACTATTTGAGAGGAAATCGCGCTTTTTTGTCTAACATTGTTTTTGTACCAGTGATGGACACGCAAAAACCTGGATGATCCAGTAATGGACATACTGCATAACTCAAAATAATTTAAATAATCATTGATGATGTTTTGAATTACTAAACACGATTATATGTTTAATGCTGTTCTTCGATCCTCTGATTGTTTCATGAAATTCCACTGAGTGATCATTCCGAAGGTCCTGGGTTAGAAAACAGCTATCCTTACTGGAGTTTTAACGTTTTTTCCCTTCAGTCATAACAGGCAAATGCCCTAATGGTACCTTCAACTTAGACTTCTCCGACTCCTTCCCACTTCCTTTCCCCTACCCTATCCTGGTCTGAGCCATAGATTCCTCGTGGCTCAACCTGGCCATGAAAATGAAAATTCTAACTTGCCATGAATAGTGTTCAATATTAAAACAAATCATTTCATTAATGGGCATCCCAGCGTCCATCATTGAAAACATGTAACCAAAAAATTTCCTGCCAAACTTATGGTCATGAAGAGTAAAATAATCTTCCCAAGTTCAAATAAAACTGATAACAGAATTTGGGAAAATCGTATTCTACAACTTATTTTTCTTCAAGGGTCCATTACTGGTGCGTTTACCTTAATACATAGTATTTTTATTGTTTACGCCTTCTTTCCTCGAGAACGTGATCCACAATGTCTCTTGTATCATACCATGTGCTGAAGTCGTCTTTTTAAAAAAATATCAGAGATGTTATACGGCAATTCCAGTCGAAAATTGGATTCTGAATGTCAGTGCGTGACGCGTAGAATCGCTCTTATATGTAGGGCCTAACTAGTAAATTCCTGTACCAGAAAAGAGCGCAAACAATGAAAACTTAATACATATTTATTAAAAGAACACGTTTATAATATTATCATCTTATTTGACTTCTCCTCTTCCTCTTCCTCTTCCCCCTCCTCCTCCTCCTCCTTCTTCTTATTTTGTATTTACATTAATCGGTTGGAGAAGCAGCTGTATTCTCAGCCCGTCACAAAACTGAGGGATGACATTCCTACGTGAGTACCTTTCCGGGTAAAGGGATGCCAGGCAGACCATCATGGCAGCCGTCTGCGCCAAGGAAAACCTTCAAAAAACAATTCGACTGTAGCCAGAGGGAACCAAACCTTGGCATCTTCGTTGGTCGTGTTCTGAGGTATTAGGTCCCTCTACCCGGAAGGGTGATCACCGTGGTACATCATCCCACAGTATGTTTTAAACGAACTTACGATGTAGTTGCTTATCCAACCGAGTAATGTAAATTCAAAATTAATAATAATAATGTAATTTTAATTTCATTTATGGCCTTTAGACCTCTAAGGCTCAGGCCGGGATAGGGAAAGGAAAAGTATGCAGGCCACGGTCTAAGTTGAAGGTACCATCCCGGAATATACCTGGTGTGACTGAAGAAAACCTTAGTGAGGATGGAATAACAATGTAATGTAACGTATTAAGGTGCTACGAACAGCATGGTGCCAATACAGCACTAACCCCCAGTTTTACAATCGACGGCTAATCTTTTTGGTCAGGGCCAAGGGAGTCGGCATGGAGGGGCAAGTGGGGCACTTGCTTCCCCCCTGGGTTTCAGATTTTATACCAAATACTATTCTATTTTCATCATATTTGATGTATTATTTATTGCTTTTCACTGCATGCATTCTATAAGAAGCTATTTGGGATTCTCCCGTTACATTTCCTCAACCATAATTATTTCAATGTCCATCATCACAAATACGCCAATTTATACCCACCAAACAATGTGAAAACATCGAAAATAAAAACACGAATTCTATTATTGTACTAGAGTGGAATCTCGAAAACTCGAATCTGAAAGGGGAAAAGACAAAATTCGACTTACCGAATATTTCGACTTAGGAAGGTTCGACTTATTGAGAGGAATAATTATAAACTTCGATATATAGAGGGCCTGAACTGACTGACGCTTCATTTTTATAGCTAGCGCTTCACTTGAACTCCCTAAACTTCAACTGGCAAAGATTTATCTAAATGAAACTTGAACCTACTGAAAAATTGTGAGTTTTTTGTGTGCTCAATGTGTCTTTTTATTGGTTTCTTATCCAAAGTGCATATTTTGCACACATTGAGTTCATATTTAAGGAAGTTGTCACTATCTAGGGTTCGTTTTCAGATCACTTATAGTACAGTTTTCCACTATTAAGTGAACTTTTTGTGCATGAATTAGGTATCAGCACACCAGAAGTTCATATGTTGTGCACTAAAATTGTGGCGTATAGTTCATATTAATTTCACAAAAAGCTCATATATTATGCACTAAAACGTGGTAAAACTGGAACATATTGTGACCTTGTTTTTGGGGACATATTATGCACTTCAAGTGTACTTTGATTTTCAGTGCACTAACTTAAGCTGACATAGCCCAGGACAAAATTTCTCATCAATAACTAATATTTTCAAATTATAGATTACTTTATTTGATAGATATTCTTAAGAATTATCCAACCCATTTTTAGATAATCTTGGCTCAAGGCGAATGCATGATGCTGGGAGAATGCAGAACAGAAAGTTTACCTAGCAAAACCTTTTCTTTGATAGGAATCTTACACATAAACTATTTATTAATGCTTGTTGAAAACCAACACAAGATTTGATAAAAGTGCCATCACTCACCGTTTTAAATTTGCCTGAATTATTGAAAGTCCTCTATGTCTGATAGTTATTGATGACACCACATTAATTTATATTATATTGAACAAGGAGCTCTAACATGCCAGTCATTTGATGATCCTGACTATTCAAAGATGTTGGATATGTTAGTGTCCGGCGTTACTGAGAAGTCACTGTTAAAAAAAAAAAGTACTGTGTTCTGAGTTCAGATTTCATTAAGTTAATTTGAAAATTATGATCCTTTCAATTTTATTTTATGTTTGAAATTATTTTATACCGTTCAGCAAACTATTAGCAAGTTCTTCCCTGGAAAGTAGGAAGGAAATAAGGTTTCGGTGAAGTATCTGTAGGTGCCTGGGAATTTCCATTTTTCCATAAATGGCAAATTTGGTACAGTGCAAAAATTGAACTACGTTAATTAAACACTTTTTGGTGTCCCGAGGACACCACTGTTTTTTGTTAACACCGTTTGTTATGTGAATTCGGTGATTCGGCACTGAGTGCTAATATTGTGTTGAATCAGCATTAAAAGCACATCCATTGTGTTGAATAACCACAATCAACAACATTTTGTTGTGTTAATTAAACACATACAAGTGATGGTCGCCCTGGGACACCAAAAAGTGTTAACACAGCCATATCTTGCTGTGTACTTTCTTGCTTTGCCATTACAAAGGACAGTGCTACCAGAAGGAGGAAACCCTAACTAACCAGAAAATGATGTTTAATAAAATTGTACGCCCATAAATTAATTTTATCATATTTTAAGAAAATAATAAACTGTAGTCTAATGAACGTTCTGTAGTCGTGTGTAATAACTATATAAATAAGTATAACTTGCTCTTCTTTATGATTGATCTGCTCGGACTCGAACCCGGGACCTTCGAGCCAATGGCCTACCGCCGCAGACCTCTCGGCCGGCAAAAGAAATGTCTTGTTCTGTACAAGGGTACAGAAAAATTCAAGAATTCGATAAAATCAGTTCACTAAGTTTCATTTTGTAAGATTTTCTGCAAAAAATTTTATCAATAATTTTCCTTCTATGTTCTAAAGATTAACATTAAAAAAATTACAACAGTAATTGTAATCTTGTGAGAAATATGTAATTTGAATTTATAACCTAATAGCCTGAAAAGGAATCTATGTACGCATTCTAGACTAATTCTTGACAATTGGAATAAGTCATTCCAAACAGTGACAGCATATTCTAGTTTGAATCTGGCTAGGACTTTATACAGTGTTAAATGTAACAATCTAAGTAAAATCATACTGTTGATTGATATGGGACCAATTACTGTATGATTTGAATGCATCAGTGCTATATATTATTGTTATTATTACCATTAATTCTTTAACAACAAACGAATGAGTCGTCAAAACGTCCGTAAGTTGTTTAACAAGTAATTCTGCAATTGTATTCCGGGTTGCATAATATCAAGAAGTTTGATGAGATGCTCAATAGATGTCGCCACAGTGTGATGGCTGCTTTAGAGCAGAAAATATATTGATTTGTTTCTAGTGGCGCAAATTAATATATGAATTATAAGCAGAGTAATTATATATGGAAACTTTAAGTTATCAAAAACTATTCTAGAAGAGTTGTCACAACCTATTTCATCTGTAAATTAATTCTTTGCAATGGTTATTGTAATTTTGCATGTATATAGTTATATGAAGACTTCTTGACAGAAAGAGAATGTATGCTATAGGGATGTTAATGTTCTTTCTCTAAATATATACCTATCTTTTGAAATATAACGTTTTTATTTATTGGAGTTGAACTTCTGAATCGTTCCAGGTAGCTGAAAAGCTCCGGAGTGATTGATAATTTTATTACAGCTCTACAGATATCCTATGAAAGCCATTTTGTAGCCCACACTAAAATAAACTTGGGGCACGGATGGTTATCTGTATAAGTTACCTGATTCGTACTCAAAGTTACGGCAAAGAACCCAAAACTGCACGCCCTGAGAGATTTAACCAACAAATTATATGACAGAGCCGCGCAGCAACAACAGAAGTCCATATCAGGAAAGCGAACTTTTAAAGATATATATACAATTGTTATAATCTACTACTATTCATCATTCCCTTTTTTTCATGATTAAGGAGAAAACATATTAATTAATTTACGTACTGCACATACAAGTCTAGTAACATTTGTTATTAAAGCTTAACATTAAATGTTTTCATATCAGTAACCTTTTCAATGACAACTTCATTTCTCCTATAATAACTGATATAAATACTGAGTTTTATTCGTCTAGCTTATGAATTTAATTTTTATGAGTATTACCCGTCATATAGTTCGAACACGAATGAATGATTTTATCAATATCTTTGTGTAATATTCCATTATCATTTCTAAAACTATTTTGCATAGAACAGTCTAGTAACTTTTTGACCTCGACCCGTTACGATTATATTGCGATGGCTGTCCTAATTAAAATCCACAAACATCCACAATCCACAAAGCCCCTAGCGGGATTTGAACCCGCGACCTTCGAGTCGCTAGCCTAACGCCTTAGACGACACTGCTGCCTCGTCGGCGATTATCATTTCTCTAGCAGCACAGGGTCTCGGGACAATAATTAGCTCGTTGGATTATATGTACCTACGTAATCGTTGAATATGTATCTAATAAGTTACCTTCGTTACCATGAAAATGGAAATGGTTAACATTGCAATGCGGTTAGAAGAAAGGTATTTACTTACATCGTTATGTGAAGTTTGACTGCAATCGAATCATCCATTCATATGTAATGCTCGAATATATGCTTGGTAAGTCAGTCTTCTTACCACGCAAACGGCAAACGGCAACGAGTTTGACGTTATGAGGTGGGTTAAGTCTTAATAGCAGAGCGCTTTATAATGGTACCATGTTTGAAGCAAATTGATCTCACTGTTCCGACACAAGGTGCATGGAAACGGTAATAAATTCAAAGTTTTAATACGGCTAAAACATGGAGGATTGTTTACCCTACCACAATACCAATTTTCGAGGAAATAGCTCCAGCCGGTCTTATGTAATTTGTGATAAAATGTTTTTCTTAAATTGGCGTTACCATAGAAACCAAATTTTCTCGTAAAACTCAAACCTTATAAACTTCATCTAGAAAAACAACATTATTACTGTGTAAAAATTGGTGATCATCGGTTTAGGATTTTTGAAGGAATTTTATTTCATAATCAAGGTCCGTGGAACGCGAAAAGAGAAATCCGCACTCTGACTCTCTTTCAACGGACCTTGTTTCATAATATTACAAATCAATAGTCTAAGATCTTTGTTTGCTCAGCTTCATGATATATATATTCTGAAAGCTATAAGCTAATGCCTAATCATAATTTCCTATCTTATACAGAAATACCAAAAGTTATCTTGCACCCAACAATTCTCTTCGAATATTCCAGTTGCTACTTCTTTTAGCGGACTCGCATAAAAGTTGGATCTGTAACACCTTGTCTATTTGACCGCTTGTCTGTAACCTAAGCTAACACCTTAATGAAAGCTGATAGGTCATTTCCACTTGGTTAGCTTTTTCCATTCAAAACGTTCACGTTAGTTTCAATATACAAAGACTACCTTGCCATCGGGTTCTCATTAAGTTTGAACTTATTTGTTCTTCTTTATTAAGTTTTTTATTTCCTTTAAGGTTGATTAAAAGGATTTTTTATTTCTTTTAAGGTTGATTAAAAGGATATTTGGTTTCTTTTAAGGCTGATTCAAAGGATATTTGATTTCCTTTAAGGCTGATTCAAAAGATATTTGAATTCCTTTAAGGCTGATTCAAAGGATATTTGGTTTCCTTTAAGGCTGATTCAAAAGATATTTGATTTCCTTTAAGGCTGATTTAAAGGATAATTGATTACTTTTAAAGCTGATTCAAAGGATAATTCATTTCTTTTACTGCTGATTCCGAGGATGTTTGATTTCTTTTAAGTCTGACTCAAAGGGTATTTGATTTCTTTTAAGGCTGATTCAAAGGACATTTGATTTCTTTTAAGGCTGATTTAAATGATATTTGATTTCTTTTAAGGCTGACTTAAAGGATAATTGATTACTTTTAAGACAGATTCAAAGAATATTTGCTTTCTTTTAAGTCGGATTCAAAGGATAATTGACTTTTTTAAGACTGATTCAAAGGATATTTGATTCTTTTAAAGCAGATTCAAAAGATATTTGATTTCTTTTAAGTCTGATTCAGAGAATATTTGATTTCTTTTCAAACTGATTGAAAGGATATTTGATTCCAACCAATAATTTATCTGATGAAGATAATCAATATCATTGAGAATCTAGAGATGTGATAGGTTTCAGTAAGATAACTACCTAACTTTTGACTTCTTTCGGAAGATGATCATACGTAACATGTTAAACAGATAATCTACAGATGCTCCCAACAGATCCTGATTCTTTTCTCTGAAGTTCCTAGCAGTTGACTGTCAACTTGATTCCAAAGAAAGTTCCGACATTTTTAATCTCCTTCTTCCTATAAGGTCAAATTTCTGCCACATGGAAGGTAATGGACACGATTTTTTTGAAGAGAAGATACAGAGGAGCTAATGATTCTGGATTAAGTTCCAAAGAGACAAACAGTTACTAGAACGCATTATGAAAATTTACTGAGAGAACTGCTTGAATAGATTTGGCGGAAGTGTCGTGACACATGGGACATTCAGAAAACATACGTATCCTGTTGCAACAAAACAATGCTCTAGCCAGAAGGCCGCTCTTCATAAATGAGGCTTTGCACTGATATACACCAACCTTATTAACTTCATTCGGAGCCTTCCGATTTTAACGTTCTTCCAAATCTTAGAAAACTGTTGAAAGGTGGTCATTAGGACAGATGAGAATGTCTTGTATGTAGGAATGATTTGTTACCGGTGCTTCCACAAAATCTTCAATACCAGCGGCCTTGGATCACAGGTCGTGTTAGGTTGAACCTATTCATTCACGGGGCGGGGCGGAGGATTAGAGTCACGGGCCTGGTCGAGTTGAGGCCCGATTCGGCCCGACCCTTTGAGAGCACTAACCACAGGTGATTGAGTTGTTCGAGTACCACGAAAAGAAGATAAAGATAGACCTTACGTTTTCTTTCATGCTTAGAACTAGAGCTTCAGGGACGACCTTTGCGTTAATTAGTTGATCGACAGAAAACCGTACGAATACAATATCATAAAAGTAATAAATAAAGTAACAGAATTAGTTGTAGAGATTTATAGAACTTGTAAAATAAGCGGTCTTGTTGACAAGATCGCTTCTTTCGGATTACCCCTGAGAAGGCACGCAGAATCGAGAAAACTAAAAACTCTGCAGGCTTTCACCAGAAGAATTCAACAACGGAATCGGGATGATCCTGTCCCTCCATTATCCTCGGAAAAGTGTTCGGCAAAAAAGTCATTCTTCAGACTCCCGACCGTCCTAAGCCAAAGTTGCCTAAAGGTCATAAATAAACAAGTTCAGATTCAGATTTCTGACCGAGCTAGTCCATAAATGTCTGCCCATATTGTATTTTAAATAAAATCTAAACTTCATGTGTTATATATCATATAATTTCTTACTTTTGCAGCCACAATATAAAAATAATTTATGTTAACCAGTCCCTATGGTCTGTTGGCTATAATCGAGAACTTACGACACTGGGGAGGCAGCCTGTAGCATAACTAAGGGCGTGTGTGCCTCCCTGCAATGTACCCCACAAGTTACTGAATGGAGGTTCCAGTCATTCAGCGTTTCCTGGGTACAAAATAGACAAAGAGCCGGATCCAGGAATATTGTTTGCCCAAAAACGTCATGGCTCAAAGATGTAACGATCTAGTCCGTAACTTGGTCCGTAAATGAATATTAACACAATTAAAATAATAATTATGTTATCAATCAGTGAAAATTATGGTCGACAGAGCTATTCATTTTAATTACTCACATAAGTGACATCACGAATTCTTCTTAGCCCATATATATAATTTGAAATGAGGACAAAACAGACTCCAATAATGCATTAAGAACATTAGAGGGAGACAATTGTAAAAACAAAAAAAGAAGTTTCCGCAATCAATTGGAAAATGCTTCCGAATCCCCGTTCCAAACCACCTCCTACTTCCTTTTTCCTATCTTCTTTCTTTCTTCTCTTGCCCTCTTTTCTGTACTTTACTTCAATTTCATTATGGGAAGCGAATGAATGAATTCCTATGCGATCGACGGGAATGTCGACAATGGTGAAGGTTTCTCGAGCTGGTTGGAAGATGTGGAAGGGATTAAATTGTCCCCCCGTGAAATGCCGCGAAAATTTAGATGCCTGATGTCAGTCTGGAAAAAGAGAGGGGAATTCCATCATCACTCTGACGCAATTACGAGCATTTTCTCGCGCCTCAGCTCAAGGACACCCTCTTGCCCCCTCCTTCCTCTACACACCATTGCAGATTCTTTTTATTTTATCTTATGCGCTCTTCGGAACTGCTATCCTCTCAATAACACGGCTGTGAGGGAGTTATTATTGCGCGCTCCGAATACCAACCGCTGCACAAAATATTAAAAAGCCCATTTCCCAACCCTAGCAAAGGTTTTTACCCCGTAACCTTATTCCTGATGAGTTTCAGAGCCATTCACGATCGCCGATTATTGTAGTCTTATGTTCTCGTTATGACCAGAAACGGAACTATCAATGTATTCAATAAAATTGTGATTTCTTTCGAAGTAGGAAACGTTTTTGTTATTGGTAACTTCCTGATAATTCCTTCTGTTTCAAGAGACTTGTTTTCAAGTAGCTTGTGGGTTGTCGTAGTCATATTTATTTTATGGCCTGATTGGTAATTCTTTGGCCTGAAGAATCACGTCCATCAGGGGTCACTTTCGTGGGAACAGAGATGGGTAAGGTAGAGACTAGGATCTAATTTGAGGTACTTTCTTGGCATTCGCCCTATGGATGGGAAAAGCTCTGGAAATCTTCAGACATGATGACCGGCAGCTGAATTCGAATCCTCGTGCCTTCGAATCGAAGTCAATGATTAGACCACGGAGGGTAACTAAAGGTGTTATTACACTGTCGAGGTTGTTGATCAGCTCGATGAACAAGCTCGATAGTGTATCAGCGCCTTTGCACTGACGAGGTTCCTCGTCGAGGAAGCTGATTAACAAGCTGGACAGTGTAATAGTAAAACATACGTTATACTTTTATCAAGGAAACCTACACATAACTTCTTTGGAATTTCATGTTATTTATAACAATGAATTTGTTCTAATTATTTCCCAGTTGAAGACGAACAATAGGAACTGGTACAATTAGTAGCAAGAAACATTGGGCACTGTTATATCCAAGATTCAGTTTTTAGATTTACCTGATTTTTAGATCAAATTCTTCATTTTATATTATCTATGTTTTGTGGTAAATGAACATGAATACAGGCTTATTGTATCATAATGTTCAAGGGAACGCATACCGACATATATAAAATAAAATAACAACCCTTGAAGTTTTATGTGATACATTCACATCCAATTCACATACTCTATGTTTGAACCCTTCGTCACGCAGCAGACATCCAGTGTGTATTCCTATCCTGTCCACACTAGCTCCAGCGTCTGCATCGATTTGCACCACAGCTGCCTGGACACGTCCTTACAATTCAGGTTGTTTTTAGGAAGTAGAGATGTGTACACAGAGTCTTTGATACCCCCCCCCCCAGGAAGAAATCACAGGGAGTCAAATCCGGTGTTTGACAGGACCCTTTCATCAACTGCGGATTGCCAGCTGATGCGCGCAACCGATCCATCGCTGTTGGAAAACGGTAACATAGAACGGTCGAACTTCATGGTAAAAGAAGTGTGGTGGAACACCGTCGTGAAATTATAACTGTCCTCTTATAATGGTGGCATGAGCTGAAACATGTCCAGCAACCGTAGATTATATGAAGGATAGGAGTCCATACACTTTTCCTTTGACAAAACAAATTCCCTTTTGGTGATCCACGGATGCATTCCACAGCCATGTGAGGATCCTTTGTGCCCCATACAAGCACGTAGTGAAGGTTTGCTGTACCGGTCAGGTGAATAGTAGCCTCATACGTAATATGTTAAACAGATCTGCAGATAATCAATTAGCAAAATCATCGTCCTCCATATAACTGCAAAACTGTTCACTCAGGTGTTTGTCGTTATCTGTGACAGTTTGGAACAGCTGAGTCCGGTATAGATTCATACTTAGACGTTTTACCTTCCATTATATGGGTTGTGGAATACCGAGGTGAAGACTGTCACGAAACGTTGATTTTCTCGGAGTTCAGAGGGATGTTTCTGGAATATGTATCACCAGTCCGATGTTGATAGCTTCCCACTACTTTTGCCTTTACAGAGACATCCAGTCTTTTTAATCTTACCCAATCCTAGATGGATTGCCTGCTATGCGGAGCCTTTATAAATTCGGTTATGAATTTTCGACGTACTGCCTGTTGAACTTCATAACACTCTCCGTTGGAGTAGCAGAATTTGGGGGAAAGTAGTCTCGTGGCGTCACTGGCAGGTACTACGGTTGTAAGAGGCCACTGAAATAAAATAGAACAATGTAAAGTGGCTTAAGCTGTATTTTGACACTTAATCAATAAATATACCGGTACAAGTCTCTTTGTACAAAACAAAAATAATTTCCTGGACCGGGCATGGAGAAACTAAAGCAGGAATATTTTATATGGTTCCCAAGTACGTAAACTTATTAACGATTCAAATTTCACCAAACTGATATCGAAGGTTCTGCTTGGTGCAGTTTTGTATCAATTGTCAACAACTTCTTCGGGAACCAGAAAACATAAAATTATGTCTTCATACTGGTGCAGAACATGCTGGCTAACTTCAAAACTTTGGGTGTTAATATTAGATGAAAGCCAGACTTCCTCCACAACTACTTTGACATATTTCAGGATAATCTTAGTCATTTCGGTGAAGTGCATTGTGAAAGGCTTCACCAAGGTTTCAAGGTAGTGGAGGAAAGGTATCAAATGGCGGACTACAACTGTTTCATCCTCATGTCCCAATTAAAAGGAAAGCGTGCAAGCAGGGTTCCTCCAAGAATTTGTTGGTAATGGAAAGTCTCCTTCAGAGCCTATACAATGTAAATACTGCTGGTATAACTCACTCATGATGTGATTTTCAAGTTTAGTACGCATGTGATCATTGTGGGTATTCACACTTTTGGGAATAACCTGTAACTAAGTGAAAGAAAACTAGAGCTGGCATCCAACAAAATCGATGCCATATTAGAAATTCGCAACTCAAACTTACCTTAAAATAGCTGTAATTTCATTGGCAACAAAATCAGTGTTCAACAGTGTAATAATTGGGTAGGTATGGCTACCGGGAAGTGGTAAGGAAACCGAAGGAAATGAAGAAAAATGCAATAATTCAGGAATAAAAATAAAACTGTTGTATTTACGACAAAATATATAACTTTTCTTTTAGAACCGTGGCTCAGATGGTAGGGCGTCTGACTGCATACCGAACGACCCGGGTTCAAATCCCAGGAGTACGCTGGAGACTCTTCTCGCAGTGTTCCCATGCCTGGCGCTCTGAGGTCAATTCAACCTTCTATCAAATTGAGTGCAAGAGTGTCCTTGGTACTCCTGGGCATCTTGGGAAGGTAACGACAGTCGAGCGTGGGACTGACCACCACACCTCATTTTGTACCTTAGGTAGAGAATATGTGGAACGTTGGCCCCACATTCCCCATGCGCCGTTTACGGCGGACAGTGGTCTAAAAATCGGAAAACATGACCAAAACTTTAAAAATAAAGTTACTATTTTGGGACTTTTAACGCTTGGTATGTGTTACCGACTCCCCTAGCATCGTTTGAAGCGATGAATAAATAACGAGCAAATGTTCTTGAATACCTGCTCAGGTCATTTCAAACTTGAACACCGAGAGAGTCACAATTTCTTCGTTTCGTTGCTCCATAATGTTCATAAAATTGTGTGCGTTTTATCGATTTGCAAGTGTAAATAAGGAGACCCATCCTCAAAGTAAATACAATTGTATTCGAAATTTCCCGCAGTTATCAATTGTAATAATTGCTTAGCATAACATTCGGTCGTGCATTTCGTGTACGCTATATAAAACTTTGTTATTCAAAATGAGATAAGTTACAAGTTCAGCAATATTCTACACTCTAATTGGTCGGAATGTGTTTATTGAACATGCATTTATAAAATAAGATCAAATTCAGCTGGCTTTAGCTGCCCTTTTGGTTTTTATTAACATTTTTATAGGGAACTGCACGAACAAAACATTCGCAATCAGCGACCCAAGAAAACGTAAATGTGCTGACTTCAACACCAGCGTCATATTTTGGCCGCGTTTTCCGGATTTCGGACCACTGTGCAGCGCGTTTTACCTTTACCTTTTAGAGAATAATAATAAATGAATGCTTTAAAATGAGAGCTTGTTTATAAAAGCATGCTCAATAGTCCCTGAGAAATGTGACGTTAAATAATCTGTTGGGCGGCCATTTTGATGAGGTCATCACGGACGATGTAATCATTTTTCAGGTAGTCTTCCAGTGGATTTGCAATCCTTAATATGTCTTAGAAGTATGGTGCTGATTCTCGGAAGTGAATATTCCTATGCTTATTTCACGCACTCTAGACAAATAATATCAATCGAAACATATGGTGCTACGCCCAACACAGTGGCCGTATTTCAGTTTGCAGAACGTTTGGCTTCGCATTCAGAATGTCCTGGGCTCAGATCCACTTACTGAGTTTTCCAGGGTATTCCTGTCACACCAAAGGAAATACCGGGATGATATCTTCAAACTGGGATGGTATGTTATCTGCCGACCTACATTCTTTCCCCTACTCTATCCAGACCTGAGCCAAAGATGCCTCAAGGTCATAAATACAATTAAATTTCTGCGCAGTACTTCGTGGTCGTCAGGCTAGAGCCGCTAGACCAAGTGATTTCCAGTTTAAAGCTCGGTTGAGGTGTGGGAGGCTTGAAAAGCATTGTACTAATATAATCGGGAGATGGCTCAAACAAAATAAGGCTATTAATACAATTTCATGACACTAGAACAGTGGCGTAAAAATAATTACCCCGACTCGGCTGAAATATTAAATTTGGGCCCCCTGAAACAGGACATAATCCTGACCCTTTCCATCTCAATTTAGGAAATTCAAGAACAAATTGCACCGGTCAAGTAAAAAATTTTGGTATTTTTTCCGTAAGATATTTATGGAAATTTAAGGGGCCCGTATTTTTTCCAGCACCCCCTCCCCCTTTCTCCCAAAAATTTCTGCCTTAACTCAAAACGTGTATGTTGATCTACTTCTGACAAATCATTGCAACAAAGCCATTCCTTATTTAAGACAGCTATTTGTGAATAGTTTATGATGTCAAAAGCGTATTCCCATGTGATTTGTACAGGATACAGAATTTTTTACATCTTAGAGGAAAAATCGACAATTCCAATATTTCGGTAATGTTTTACTCCCTTCTGTAACAAATACGTACTTGTTTTTTTACAACTTTGAGTAACCACTTCTAGGTACTTATCGCAAAAATACCGTTACAATGTTGGGACTTTTACTTTCAATGTTATAACAACGGAAAGTTTGTTACTTTCGTAAAGTTCGCCATATTTGAATGTCATTTCCTAAAATAAAAATAACAAATTATTTTTTAATATAATTCAGACACTTGTGTTTTCCAAAATTTGATAAAGTTGTATTTACAACCAGTCTGTAATACTAAATGTTTCTTTTAAAAAAGTGGTAATCCTGAAATGTCGGCCACATTTGAATGCCTTTTTTTTAGTAAACGCATTCTTAACAAATGATTTTTCGGAATAGTTAAAAAAAATATGTTCCAAATATTGACCAAGTTTTAAAATCGACCAAACATTCTTTAGATTTTACGGCTAAATGTTTTCTGCAGAAAATTATGTTCAGGTGTTAGATTTGACGGCAGAGGCTGCATCAGTCATCGATATGTCCACTCCTCTCCCGTAAAATTCACTAGCTCCCAAAGTGTTTCGCGGACCAATTGTTTTACAGGAAATATTTATCAGTAAAATCTAAACCAACGGCTGTCGATTACAAAACTTCATCAGTTTTAGAATATAGTTTTCTCAACTAAACTGAAAAATCGACGTCATTTCTGCTTACAATATTCAGTGGGTACCAAAACCACGCCGAAGTACCAGGTTCGAAACTAAATCCACGAAGAGTGTTGAGCTCGATCAATGAGTTCTACCGAACGGGTGAACAAGGCCGTCCTTACATCATTGTAAGCTCCTGGGCAGAGGAATATACTGTGAATTCTAACTGCGCAGATACCCATCGAAACGATAAATATAATTAGATTGTGACGTAAAGTTTTTATTCACAAAATAAACATACATTTTTCGAACTTCATTTAACATCAGATCAAGAATGAATGAGCTGTAAGTATTCCTTTTTTTTCTGATATCCCTAAACAATAAATAAACTTGACGTTTCTATTTGTTTGAAATTCAGCTAAGTTCGTTGTTCACCACAGTATTACATGACCCAACGATACATATAACTTTATAAATATTTTCAGCAGGTATTTTACAGAAAAAGATAGTTCAGTATTGTAAGGTATTACATATATTAAATAGTAAGTGCAACTAAGTGCATCGTACGGAATGCATAACTTGTGGAAGGGTGAACAACACTAACGTAAATAGAAACTTATTAGTTTAAGAGCAATGTTTGAACGATTTAATCAAGCGGAAACAGGAAGCGAGTTCTGGCCATAAACAATATGTTGGAGCCAGGGTGAATAAATTAGATTCGTATTCGTATTTTGTAATCTAGCGCGGAAATAGCTAATTATGCCCATCCATTGCGCGTTCGTTTTAAAAATTGCTGTTTTATAATAATATTTATAATATAATACAGTTTTACAGTCTAACAGTCTTAATAATTGATGTTTTAAGGTCACTTATTTATTGGTTGCTATGGTTTCTGTCCGCCATAGCTGTCAGTCACTCTTAACTCTCTTGTCACTGTCGCATTTGATGTTGTTATCACAGTTAATTTTGAATTTTCATGATGTAAAACTATTATATAAAACACTGCAACACTTTATAACACTACTGAGTAAATTTGTTTGAAGGAAAGGTCGAAAAAACTTTGGAATATTGTAAAAAATGCACAGGAGATTTCAGCAGCTTTCTTCTAGTTCGCCGCCATCTTGCCAATAAATTAGAAGAGGTTCTTTTAAATGGAGTGTATAGAATACACGGAGCAATGCTAAGGATTTGTAAGGACCCGCCGCTTAGAAACAGAACAGAACAGAGTCTACAGAATGGAGAAAGAAGCATCCTTAAGGACACCAGAAGAGCTTGACTCACATAGGTCACAATCTACGCTTTTGCTAGCTCTCAATTAAGACACGTAACATAACAGTATGAGTTATAAATCAACACAAGCATTTGCGAAATTTCTTTGCGCAGAATTGATTTATAATTATCGCGAAGTCAATTATCTTCAAGATGTAATTTTTCCTACACATGACAGTGAGCCAGTTCAAATGTTGCTGTCCTAATGTGAGTTTTAATACTGTACATGCAGTTGGTTACCATCATGCACAAGAATACTCTTGAGTGCAATTTCAACGTTGGGAAACATAGATTTCAAATAATTTGCAATTATTTTTCTATACAACGCAGGAAAAGTATCACAATTCTCATCAAGAATTATGTAGTGCTTGAGATGTTTGCACTCATTTATGAGATTATCAAAATAAAAATATATGCGATACACACTTCAGTTCTTTACATTTTTTGTTTGGCGCAGCAGAATCATTTGTTTTCAATTGTCTGTAGAAGGGAAACGGATATTCATTTGATGAATTTTCTTGTGCACATTTTGTCAGGTGATGGATCAGAGAGTCCTGAATAGGGATGAATGTTTACATCCTGGATATTTTACTTTTACTTAGAAGATTTTTCTTGTTTCGATGCATTAATACGTATAGTTCTGTTGTGTTTCTTGATATCACTATAATCTAAATATGGACCCTTGGTCTTAGTCTTCAATACATTTCACTAAATATCTTTCTAACATCCTGGACAAACAAATTCAGACACTCCAAAATCTTCACGGTAACAAGTATGTCCCCTTTTCCGATTCTGGGATCTTACTTGCTTTTTAATTCTTTCAAGATTGCTGTTCCAAAGTGATGTCAGAAAGATCGCTTCCAGGTTCTTCATTTTCGTGATCAATTCTTCTGCCTCCACCTTTATGTTCAATTCATGGTCAGTGTCCACTATTTATTTTTTCTGAACCTTCATCCAGAGTAAGAACAGCATCAAAATGTGACGACCATTTCGTGTCAGGCAGACGCTTGACCAGAACATGATCTTCTAGAGATGATATCAGATTATTTTCAACGATGTGCAGAAGCCGAGGCTTTTACTCCCATCAAGTGCAGACTGTATGCAGCAGAGAAACATAGATACCGAACTCATTTATTTGCCGGATCTGTGCTTGCAATCCAATATAATATCCGGACATACTTGAAGCACTAACATAAGACTACGGTGGTTTAATAATGGAATTTCATTTCCATTCAGGATATATACAACAGTGTACGCTAGATTTTGCGTTCCGTGAAGAAGATGAGAATGAGCTTGATGTCTGTATTCTTCCCAGCACAAGTTTACCAGGTTTGGACCCTATTAGTTAGTGGAAAAGCTTTATGCAATAAACAATACGGCCTAGATAGTTTGCTATCAATCAGTTATTTATTAAGTAGATGGCATTCGCATGAGAAAAATGAACGAAACAATACGTAGCAAACAGAGGAACGCATGTACGTTGCACGAAGTTTTTGTGGTCTACTTATAGGAAATTCGAAAATACAATGATTACAAGAAGTATTTATATTAGCATGCTGCCCCTCAGTTAGTAACGGGTTGGGGTTCCCTAGCAATTGTCCACTGGGCCTATACATTAAGATGACCCTAAGGGTGAATGCTCGATTGCATTACAAATCTAATGATTGTATGAAGCCAGGTATCGTAAGGAACATTTATTTATTACAACTACGCTGAGAAGGACGTTCAAGGCTACGTAAAGGATATTTCGATGAGGATTAAAGCGAGCCCCCTAAAATCTCGAGTCCGCCTGTTTTGCAGGCCTTGCAGACCCTAGTATTACGGCACTGCACTAAAGCCCAAATTGGTCCTTGATCTTCCAAAAGGCTTTTGTTCAACTGGGTGTTGGTGGTCACTGTGACACCTAAGCCCAATAACGTTTTTCCTTCTTTTTGTGAATGCTGTTTCTTTACTGAAATATCTCCCCTATTGTCTTTACGATGCTGTATGAATTCCACGACGAGCTCCCGTAGGGAATCGAAACAATGCCCTCTCGCGCTGAAAGCGTGAATGTTAACAATTTGGCCAAGTAGGAAGTTATACAGGGTGTTTCAAAAGTGCTTCGGCATTCAGCTGGGCACAATTCACGTCCATATACTTGCAATCTTCGCTTGAATCTGAGAATTGCGTTCTGACGGGTGCTCATCCGGAATGTTCTGAATCATACCACGTATCTTAAAATTCAGGTCGTCCAGATCTGTCGGTTTCTGTGAAAACACCTAGGTTTTGCCATGTTCCCATAGCCAGTAATGGCTAGGCCAAGGTGTGGGACTTCTGTGGCCAATCCATCTCTTCCCAAATTGAGTATCAAGAGACTCATGAACTTCAAGGGCGAAGTGTGTTTCGGAGGGGGCATCATCTTGCTCGAAGAACACCTCATTGATGATGCCTAACCATCGAAGTTCCGCATATTTCGTTTAAGAGATTTCATTGCACTCCGTTGCACGCTTTTCTGTACTGCATTCACAACATTGTCACTCGTTCTCGGCCTCCTACTAACCACTACGTAGCAAATCTGCTACGCTTCTCGTAGCCTTCAACTATTCGTACCATCTCTGGATACTTGTCTTGAAGTAGATGGTTTTCCAAATGTTGTTTGGAACCTTCATCGCACCAAAAACACTAGATTTTAACTCGGGAAGCCATAACACGCACTAAGCTTTTTCCTGCATCGACACCATCTTGGAATCATGTGATCGTCAGCACGCACGTCATTATAAGCAGTGTAGGCAGAACAAAGTTTTCAAGTTTTCTGTGTGCCATAATAAAAATCGTTGTAATAAACCAATTACATACAAAGTTATAGGGTTTTAGAATTCTGCAGAACTTTTAAAACACCCTATAGAGAAAGAAATACAGGAGAGAAACTTGCAGCGAAAGGAGGAATCTAAATTTCCTTCAAAGATCCTGCCATAACTTATGATGATTAATGTTTAAGGTTGAAAATTTCTGACTCCCCTATGAATGTGACGTCTAGACACTAACCAAGTTCTCTCAGGCTCAATTTTCAACTTCCTTCTAATATTCTTTATCAAGATTTCTTTTTTCCTTTTTTTCTTCTATTCTTATCGCAGTACAAAAGAAACTAATATGTCTTATATTACTTACACCTTCCACGCCACTTGTGTCGTCCTCCGAGAGGCCCCCAGTCAACCAACCATTGAGGGAAAGCGTGGCGTGGCGGCGGTGGTAGGGCAGAACTGAGTGGGTAGGTATTGTGGTTTCGCATGCAGAAGTGATTCACTTCAGTTGCTATAGCAACGAGATTCAAAGAGCTCAAAGATGAGAAGGTACCTCTTAAGAGTAAATTCGAGAAAGAAAGAAAGAAAAATCGACCACGAAAGGAAGAAAGATAAGTAGAACCGATTCCGCCTTGACTGACCGCATTTCCCCCCACGACACTGTGCGAAGAAAAATATCACTTTTGCTTGCATTTTCGCTTCATGGAATTTAATATGAAATCAGCTTGCATGTGCTGTCCATTGTTCAGTTCCCGTTTCCTATTCTTTTCCTAGGAAAAATATTTTGTGATTCTTGCCGTATGGACCAGATAGTTTAAATATTGAGATGGAAAGGGACTAACTTTATATTTCAGTAAAGTATGACATCATCATCATCACAATTTGTTCTGCAAACAGTTAACATGTCGTTCAGAGAAATTTTAGCATTGTATTTCGATGCTGGTTTTGCGTTGAATGTAGTAGTTCAAAGTCAGAGATTCCGTCAGGATTTTTTGTTTGCGGGTGTATAATTGGGAGGGTGTAAGTGGAGTTTTGCACAATTTCTATCGATTTCTGACCGTAAGGAAGTTCAAGTTGGGGTAGGGGTGACACCTCCACAAGGGGGGTCTGGCAAAATTATTGTTCACAGCACTGTATATTCCTTGAATTTAAATGTAATTTTTAAGGCCTTTAGGCAACTTTCGCTCAGGCCGTAAGGATGATGATGAGATGATTAGTACAACGAAGGAACTGGGAGGAAACGAGAGAACCTCGAGAAAACTCATGCACACACTGTTTGTGCACCACACAGCACACACAGCATGAGATTGGATCGTAATTGTGATTAGGTTAATTTGGACTCTAGTGTACTTAGATTAGTTCCATTATGCGCTAATATTGTGGAACTATAGTATCACCTGTTGGTAAAGATGAATTCTATTATTATGTTGATATAAAAACATCGTAAACGATAATAACTGCGGGAGCCTGTATGGTTCACGACAAACATTACGCTCAATCAAAAGCATGTATAATGTTATACTTTGAAAAAAAAAGAAAAGGAGAAAAAGAAGGAAGGAAAGATATAATCAACAAGTTTGAAAATATGGTGCAAAATCTGAATAATTAATATCGACAAACTAGTTTTTAAAGAAGTAATAACTAACGAATTGTGCATTTTGTAAATTATTAATAACTATATGTTAGAAACCTCAGAAATTTGCACAAATGATTGATTTTATGTATTTATGAGAACTAATGAAAAATAAGTGATTTTATAGTGAGTCTAAGTTAATTCTAGATATGCAATTAACAGTTCTTTCACAGCTAAATAGATTTAGTTACGCTTAATGGGTCAGAGTCTCATGCCAAATCTGAGAAAGGAAATTAGATACTAGATGCTGAAATGGACAGGTAAAAAGAAAGATATGATTTCGCCTTGTCACATAGAGGTGTTACGTATTAGAGATTAAATATTAACAGCTAGCCGTTCAATTTTTAATACGTAACATTTAAGTACCGCTACCATCGTTGGGCACGAGCTATTTGAAAGCGCTAGAAAACAAAATTGTATTAAAGTGCAAATTGTGTAAGGCCTACAAAATGATTGATAGTGAATGTGATTCTGAATTTGTCATTATGGATACTCAACCTGAGAATATCGAGACAGAAGGGAACATTCAAGTGTGAACAAGATTCCAGTCTAGGATTCTGGAAATGGTAAGAAAAAGGAGAGCTAACAAACTAAAGTGAGAAAAGAAGGTTGGTAAAGAAGAGATGATTTCAGTCACGTGACTATGGAGAAAGAACCGAAGAGAAATGAGTGAGTTTTCGGTAATGCTAGAAAAAATTCAACAAATGCTAGAGACCAATAGTCAAAGAAATGTAGGAAAAAAATGGAAGAAAATTCTGAAGAATTAAAGAATAATCTTTTATCCGAAACGAAGAAGCATTTGAGTGAACAAACGAAATGAATGGAGGAAAATCTTGAAGCTCAGTCTTTGAGAATGGATGAGGTGGTGAGAACTTCTCTAAGCTAACTGAAAGATTCAAAGAGCAAAATAGGAAGTTTGAGGAAAAGTTTGGAGAACAGGAACGGCAAGTTAGGGGGAAAATATACAGAAATTTGATGAAGACAAAAAAGGAAAGAGTAAAGAAAAGAAATACAGGTGTGTATGGAATTGGTACTAAGCTAAATTACGATGTGAATTAGCTGAAAATGGACATCGTGTAAATAAAAAGAAAGGGCTCAGCTAGGACACCCCATATCTGAAGAAGGTTGCTCAAACGGAAATTAGGGAGATTGACATGCTCAAAGAGGAAACAGAGACGAGTAATGTCAGAATTATTCATTGGAGGTCGATGGAAATAGGAAAAAAATATAACCAAACATAACCAACCAGCAAGTTTTAGAAGTAAAGAGAATTTATACAGTCTATGTGATTCAAAAGATAGTCATATCTCTTCTCCAAATTTCCAACAGAATAATAACCATTTTATCGTGGACAAGCTTTTGAGACAATTAGCAAGAAAAGCGGATAGAGAACCATCTCCTAAGTGAAATGGGGGATATAAGTGATGAGAGTCCTAGAGCATATTTAGAACAATTAACAATCTTTTTTATCATGTTTGAGGCTGGATGATGATGGTAGAATGCAAATGGTCTATCGAGCAATAAGTGGAACTCTGTAGCTGGTTAGATAAAGCTGAATAAACACAAAATTAGATCTTTTCGAGAGTTTTATCTTGCATTTCTCAATCAATATACGCCGAACTGGTAACCGTGTGGTGTAGGGCGCTAACCCAGCGACTTCAAGGTCTCGGGTTCGAATCCCGGCGGGGGCATGGGTGTTTGTAATTGTGGATTTTTAACTAGAACGTGACGAATAATCGTGACGGGATGAGGTCAAAAAGTTACTGGAATGGCCCATACGAAATAAAGTGTTTTAATCAATATGGAAATGAGGAGAATATCAAATCTAGGAAGAAGTTAAAATCTCAAGAATACCTTGGAGAAATGGATGAAAATATGTAGGCCAAATACATCAACTGGTTCAGAAATTCGCAACCATATATAAAACCATGTCGGACAGGGGTTTATATGGTACAATTACAAGGATGCAGCCATTAAAGATACAAGAACAACTTCTAACTTCGAATTACAGGACTATGGATGAGTTGCTGGAGTTTGCAGAAAAATAGATACTTTCTCGTTGATGATGGATAACAGTAAATATAGAAAGGATAATAACAATCATGAGCAAAATCAAGGAGTGAAAATGGATGGTCAAAGACGTTTTCAGAACACTGTTAACAGCCGTTATAACAACAATAAGAGAAACTGGACAAATAGTAACAATCACAATAGCCAACGGACAAAAAACATATGTATGATGACAGCTGAGCAAAACGTGGAAAGGTATTCCGATAGAATGCAATCTCAGAAACGTGGACGGATGAATATACAGAGTAAGGACTCAATAAAATTATTGGTTTTTATTGCCACCCCAAAAGGAGTAATAAAACACATCTACCTCTACACCAATTCCAGTGCTGGGTAAAACAAATTCTAGTGTTGGTTAACACCACCCGGGATGTCCAACACCGTTTCTAGTGTTGACAAACACCTCTGCAGGTATTCAGAAACACCGTTAGGAGTGTTAAAGTGCACCGCTAGAAGTGTTAGGGAACACCTTCAATGGTGTTTATTAACACACCTAACGGTGTTTATGAATACCGGCAGAGATGTTTGTTAACAACAGAAACGGTGTTGGACACCCCGGATGGTGTTAACCAACACTAGAATTGGTGTTACCCAGCACTGGAATTGGTGTAGAGGTAGAGGTGTTCTATTACTCCTTTTGGGGTGGCAATAAACACCAATAATTTTTTAAAGAGCAAATAGTAGAAATAGTGATAATAATAATAATAATAATGGTTTACCACAGTACGGGGTGTCACACGAAGAGAGTGAACAACTAAACCGGGAAGACATTGGAAAAGTTGAACAAACCGTTAAAGAAACATATCCGATATGTCTTTGAGTGTAACTGTGAAGATATGAACGTCAATAATGTAAAATAATATTTAAGTGAAAATGCGAAACTTAGAAGCAGTTGCTCTGTTAAATACTGGTACTTCATGTTGTATCATGAAAGTAGAATATTTCCAAAAAATTGAAACAGCGGCAAAATTTGATGTAACTAGAAATTGAAACATCTCAAGTAAGAACCGTGGATGGAACTGAAACGAAGCTAAAAGGAAATCTTACAACCAATGTGTCCTTAGATAAAATGAAAACAGTAACTACTAACATGTTTGTGGTTAAGCACTTCCCATACGAAATTATACTAGGGCAATATTTCTTAAAACTATTTTATATCGTTGTCATTGACTACAAGTCACAAGTCACAGAAAAGAACCATATCTTCGTTAGCAATATTCAGAAAGAAAATATCAGATATATGGGTTGCCACAAAAGCAGTATCAGTAAATTCTAAAAAGCAAATGCAGAAACAAGAAACTACAGACCAACCAAAGTTGTTTGAAATGCGGTAGATAGACGAGAAAAACCGATACCTAATTGGATAAGTATGTTGGAAGAAATAAATCAAGGAGACAGTCAGACAGAAATGAAAACAGCGAGTATAAGTTCAAGAAGGGGAAGGAAAATATTAAGAGAGAATAAAAGACTTCAGTGTAGCATTCAAGAGAGATCTACCGGTCAAAAAGAAGATAACAGAATGAGTCGAGTACAAGGCAATAGCGATGGTATCATAATAGAAGCTCAGAAGTAATACGGTACGAAAAGTTATATAAGTAGAAATTCGTGTCCGAGAGTTAATTCTCGTTCTTCAGATGAACCAAACCAACACGTGAAAGATCATAGAACCCTATGTGTAGAATATCAAATAAGGGAATTATACTAGGCCGAACAACAGAGTCTGCAGAATAGGATGTACAATAAGGTAGCGGATAAATGAGAGAAGACCTATGCTTTGATAAGTAAAAACAATCTACCTTTTAGTCAGTATGAATCCTCTTGGTAAAGCAGTAATGTCCTTGCAGATAGCTCATTGAAGATCATATAATTATAAAAGAAACAAACTAATAAAATATCAAGAGACAGTGATACTATAATACGTGTCTATATATAAAGAAAAGCCTATGAAAGATATTTACATAGAAGTGAAAAATAATAAAGGTAGAAAGATTAAATAAAATCACTTAAACAAAAAGCAGAAGTACATTGAATTAATATCATTTGAAACAGTAAGACAAATTAAATCTTGTGAAAAGGAATAAGAACAGAAGAAGGAAGAAAACGTATAATCAACAAGTTTTAAAATATGGTGAGAAAACTTTATAATTAATATCCTAGAAACTGTTCTCTTAAAAGAACTAATAAATAACGAATTGTGTATTTGCTAAGTTATTATTATGCGTTACAAGTTGTAGAAATTTGCATAAATTATTAATTTTATGTATTTGTAAAAACTAATGAAAAATAAGTGATTTTATAGTGGGTCTAAGATAATTCTAGATATGCAAATAAATAATCTTTCACAGCTAAATAGATTTAGTTGGATTTATGCTTAATGAGATAGTCTCATGCCAGATCTGAGGAACGAAATGTTAGGTGCTAAATCGTACGAGGTTTGCCTAATTCCAGTTAGTACTACTTTGCAATACCAAATAACACTATTTCGGTTCAGTATTCATAAAGCATGCAATTCCAATAGATTAGGTTACATACCAAATTCATAATATATCCAGTACATTAGCTCAGGTTCGATTAGATTACGTTCAGTTAGATTAAGTAATGTTCAGTTAGATTACTGTAAGTGATGTTTTTCAACATTAGTTACTCCACAGTAGAAACAACATGCGGTTAACTCTCAGAATAATACTAGTAGTCAAGAATAGTAAAATCAGTTTACCAGTACCAGCATGCATGTAAAATCCCAGCGATTCTACTTTCATTCCAAACATATAA
>JAGDQP010013820.1:0-14284 GCA_022664845.1 Lepisma saccharinum
AAAAGTCGATTGGACGAAATGTCTTGTGGACGAAAAATCTGTTGGACGAAATGTCTTGTGGACGAAAAATCTGTTGGACGGAATGTCTTGCGGACGAAAAGTGAAGTGGACGAATTGTCAATGGACGAAATGTGTGTGGACGAAATATTTGTGGACGAAATGTCGCGTGGACAAAATTTCGTTGGACGAAATGTGGTATCACCGATCACAACAATGCAGAGAAACCGGTGACACTAAACGTAAACACTTCATCATAATGAACCCAAACTAAGCAAATGGGTCAGCATTCTAGAAGGCACCATTACACCAAACATTGGTAGCTGATACACAATATCATTGGGTTCATTTCGAGTAAACACTCAAAAAGCACTGCTACCTTCCAGTTCTGAAGCCAAAGATCGTCAAGTTAGATTTCCGCTTTACACACCAAGTCCATTCTACATAGGTGGGCTTCCATTAAATAAATAAATAGATGAGTGTAATTGCATAGTTGCACAAAATAGAAGAGAGAGAGAAAGAAAAAAAAATATAGGAACTAATAGCCATCGAACCTAATCTAATTAAGATACGTACAAGGGACAATTTACATCCGTACCACTGTGTGTAATATAGGTCGATGGAAAAAAGAGTGCAAACAAAGCTCACTATTCCTTCAAGCAAAAATCTCACCTTGATTAGATCATACTACTGCACTAGGAAGAGACCTACGTTGGATTGCAACACGCTAATACTTAGCATGTAATAGGTTTACTATTAGAATTTCAACCAACTTAAATAACAGTATAATTTCTATAGCTCATTGGTTAATCTCAAGAAATTAAACATGTTCTTGAATTTAATTGTTATTTTATTATAAACTTTCCTGTCAAAAATTCACATTACCTTAACATTGTTAACAAAATCTTGCTGACACCTTCTCAACACAGTAGACAGCTGTTTCCATCAACTAACATCAAACATTTACAGCGTGCCAACTATATTAAAATATATCCATAGTTAAATTAATCGAAGTTTATTAAATTAAAATTTTGAAAAAAAAGGAAATTTATAACCAGAGTGAAGTCAGTTATTAAATTATAGAATATATTGATAATATCACATTAATTACACAGGTGCGATCTGTACAGACAAAATGCCCCTATTTTTCACTCCTACAGAATTTTGGGTTAAAACAAAAATATCAAAAGTAAAGTTCATACGAGTGAAAAATAGGCTCACTGGTACCCTCAAACAGTGCAACACATAACAGTTATTGTTCAGTTCATAATTTAGAACATTGGGCCCGAAGATATAAATTATTTATTTAAGATTTTACTGGATCGAAATGTAGTTTAACATGGCTCTACCGGCCTGTAACTTAATGAACACATAAACACACACATAAGTATCGACTGTCAATTCCTTCACCCCTTCCATTTTTGAATGAAAAATAATTCCAGAAAGTAGGTTGAGACGGGATGAAGGATCGAGATTTTACACCTTTACATCGCCGAGAATATGTAGATAGTATCACATTTTTGCCCTTTTAACATCCTAAAGTTCATAATGTTTGTTTAATAAGGGCAGAATTCAATTCTGAGATCATGATGTACAGGATTTTGGTGCTTAACTCAAAATATTAAATATTCAAAATGTCAATGTTACCAAACCTAAATTTCGCCTAGAATGTTCGTGCTCAAATACCGACGGAGGAGGAGAAGGTAAAGAAAATTAAGCTATCATGTCGAAAGTTCTTCCTCCACACAAAAACAAAAGGTTGAAAAGAGTTAAAAGTTCAAGTTGACGTGAATTTAAATCGTATCACTCGGAAATTCCACTAATAATCCGCAATAGAAATTTAGTTTATAAAAATTTTAAAGATGGCTACCCTCTGTAGCACGAAGCACGCGGCGACATTTCAATGATGATCAAAATTGTTCAACACGTGAATTTATCCCATTATTCTTTTTACTTTAAATACACTGGAACTGACTCACCATGTCCAGAATCACATCTGATGATATCGTTGGTTAATTTATTTGATACTTTTTTCAATCAGCGATGCATGAAATTTTTGGAAGATGTAATCTTGCTCTTCTTGGATCGGGTACAAACACACATGACGTCACGCGCACGCAGCACAGGAAAAATAGTCTCGAATCAAACTCACACGAGACGAAAAGAACGAAATATAAAGTGAATATCGGGATGTAGAGCGGAAATCCAGAGTCCCAAAAATAGCGAAACGCAAAACATTCAAAATAAATTCCTTAAAATAATAATGAAAATATTATTACTAAAAATAAGCATAAACACTTACATACTAGACACATCAAAATAAGTACTCTCGTTACTAAAGGGAGTGACGTAGGGGAGACCCGGCTATGCATTGACCATTATTAAATACCTAGATTTAATTAAAAAGAATAAATCCCAAAGAAAAATAATAACAAAAAAAAAAAACTAAAATACAATTTGATACATAGAGACAGTATCATAGAGACCTCTATGAGTTGCTCTAAAGCTAGCGGCTTGGTTTTCTTCAACAACCAACAGATGGCATTAGTGATGGTCAAGAACTGACACATCACAAAATCAGGGAATTAGTTTGGCATAATGAAGAAGCATTTCTCTTCTAAAAGTTGAATTATTTAACAGGCTGAAGTTCAACTTTATATTTTTAAGATTTTTTGAGCTTGGTCCATTCTGACTAAATAGTGAGATTTCAATGGGTCATGTTCCCACATAACCAGCGTTGTTGCTAGCAGGAAGTTAAACTCGTCGTTTTGATTACTCCAATTTCGGGGAGATAATATCCCAAATGATTTTGAAAATAAATAAGGAATAAATCTTGCATTTGAAAGTAAGGAATCTTTTGGCGTCTTTCAATGAAGTTAAAATAACTAAATACTATTTCACTAATGCACGGATCATTTAGACTCTTTTAACAACCGAAGTTGGCAATCTAAACACTAGGATTCACGGTAATTTGGTTTGTTAGGTCCGTAAAAATCGTAGGCAAAGAGGAGGTGAACTATTAACATTTTAAGGTTCATAAATTATCGTAAAAAATTAAACCTTTGTGAAAACTTCTTTAAATCATTGTGTTTATGGCAAGTTCTAACACGTAAGAGTAGAAGGTCCGGTTACGATTCCCTATGTGGAGCCAAACTTTGAAATTTAACTAAAATTAACAGAGTCTTGAGTTGAGAATAGTTAAAATCGTTAAATCTTTTCTTTGAATAGATAATTCAAATTGCAAACTGACTAGTTATTGCTGTTGGACGAGCTAATTAAGCGTATGTGAACAATTTTAAGGTGAATCTTTTGGAGGGATGATTCTGTGTGGAATACCATGATTAAATATATTTCTTTCATCGATTGTAATTGACACTGCTATTTGCGACTTGTTTGCGTTCTTCGTCTGACATTCTTTCTCTGCTTCATTCGATCTCTTGCCATAAATATATTCTTTTCATTCCCAATAGTTATATTAATTTCATTAAGTTGTAGGAGATACCTTGCAATAGAGCCAACTCTCACTTGTGTAATAATTTTATCCCTCAGTGATCAAACGTTGAACAATAAGTACTTCCTGTCATTTTTGTGACGCGCGCATTTCTGACCATGAAAATATTTCTCTCTCAAGCGTATTATATGGAGATATAAGAGAGTCTGCTCTTTGGCAATGGGCAATTCTGAAGAGCTTTATGCTCTGCTTTGTATCTTTGGATAGTAGTAAAATCTGGCTCCTTTTTGTTTGCTTTTGAAAATCGATAATTATTCAATGAAATATTTTTATGAATCGAATAGAAGGCAACGTCGCAGAAGTAATACGTAACTATCTGTTCTTGCGCATTTAAATTTTGGCTACATGAGTTCTAGTAGATGTTGATCAAATAATCTCAAATGTATTTGTTTTTTCTTAAGAGGATTTTTGTTTGATACGAGGAATGAGATTCCTTAAGTTTTGTAGCCATAATTACCTTTTAATTCAGAATTGGGTTTTAATTTTGGATTGATCGGTTTTCGTGTTTGGAGCCGGAAGCGGAATTTGGCGACAATTCTTACGGTTTGGTAATTGAGTTAGTTGGATCTATATTAATTTTCGGAGGATTACTAGTAAATTGTATGTCTATTAAGTATGTCTATACGCTAGTAAATTGTATGCTTATTAAGAGATAATTGTAGAGTGATAGTGACTTAAAGGGTGTCAAATCCATTGATGTCTTATGGCAAAATGAAAGAAGTTTTAGAAAAAGTTAAGAAAATAATTTGATATGACCCCATGTTTAAGTAAGCAAAAGAGTTTATATTTTTGTTCAAGAGTGGCTTGAGTTTGTTAAATGACGACAAATAATTAGTTTAGTTATTATTTGTGATTTAAGGAATGTTTTAAATGAAGTTTGAGGGATGGAAAAGTTTTTAAAGCTACGTGGAGTAGCTTTTGGGCACACCATAGCAATAGAGGTTTTCTTTTTCTATGTTCATTAATCATTTCACGAACCATATTAAAGAGTTTTCATGCGTTCTACCGCACAGCTACAACAAAGAAGCTAATTTTCGACGGGCAAATTATTTCAAGAATTATATATTTTTGTAAGTAGCGGAAAAGGTTAAGTTTCCAATTGTATTTCAGATTTTACTTCAGTGTGCTGGAGATAGATAATATTTGTGAATGTTATTTGAAAATCAGTTTAGCGTTACCGGTTGCGTGCGTTCCGCGTCAAGGTTGAGATATAAGTTCTAAATAGTAATTAAATAATTTTGAAGTTAGTCCTCCAAGCAGGAGTAGGTAAATATTAATTCATTTAGAATTTCAGCTTGAAAAAATGCAAATCTTAAGAATTTTCGGTTTGTTTACATTTTGTTGATTGAAATTATCGCTTTAGTTTAATTATTACTAAATTGTTTTCGGATCAACTTTTCGTGTTCATTTAAAGTTGCTACAGTATCTAAATGGTTTTAATTGACTACTTAATGAAGACACATTTACAGTTCTTAATTTTTGAACTCTGAGTCAGGTTAGAGGGAACTCTGATTTGTTCTAGGACTATATGGGAAGGAAATATAGGTTATTGAGAATAATTATGATGTTTATTGCGGGAATCTGAATTCAAGGAAAATAAAAAAGGCTTTATTCTGTCGAGTTGTCATAAAATTTGTTGCTGAGAGTATGAAACTTCGTAAGACTGAGGGAAATAAAATTGTTTTGATTTATACTTGTGAATTTGTGTGTAGTGTAGATGATTTTAGTTAGAATTATGGATGTTATATTATTAGTTTATTTTGTGTGAAATTCGTTATGATTTTACTACACAGTTTCGATACCACCCACATAGCACATAATGTATCTGAAGAAGGTATAGAGAGCCAGATAACGTCTAAGGTATAAATTCCATAACTATTATACGTCTAATAGACATTCAGGTTTGATTTTGTAGCTTGCAGCAGTTTTGGTCTATTCATTGATATCCATTATACGTCTATTAGATATACGTATGTTTCATACGCTACGCGTTTGTCGTTTGTTCATTCAACGCTTAACGGAAGCCGCTTGTTCTTTGTTTAGTGACTCAGCATCAGCAAACGGTTTTGCAGCAGTTGCCTGCTAGTGGGAAGTTGTGTGATGAAATATTTCTGATATGTCACAGTATTTGCTAGAAATGCGGTCAAAATAAAAGAATAATCTCCAGAAGAAAATCATTAATCAGGTGAGTAATTATAATGTTATTTCTCTATGTTTTAACAGTATGTGTTTATGTTTTCGCCAACCTCGAGGAAAATGTAATAGTAACCAAACCTAAAATAATTGAGTAGGAAACAGAACCTATGTAATTAAGGAGATGCACTCTCATTACGGTATATTTCGGCAGCGAAACACACATATACACTATGTATACTGCGCGTGATATTGCATGCATTATAATATCTCTCACATTAAATATATACCTGGAAATCAATCGGGAAGAGTGTGGAGAACTGGTTCATCCAATGATGTTAGATTATATTACAGATAATACAGAAACAATTTAGGCCTACTGCTTATATAAAAATGCTACTAAATTTTCCTTCTACACGAGAGAAAAATAATTGTTTAACGCTGCAGTGCGAACCAGCTCTGTACACTCTTGGTGCAAATAGAGAAGGTTTCAGTCAGGGAAGTAGACGGATAAACCAAGCGACCCCTAGCTCTGGTAGTAGAGCATTATTTCACATTTGGAAGGGCGTAGGTCCGTTCCCAGCAAAATGCCATCCAGACAAGTTTTTGCAGTCACATGAGGCTGTACTACCGGAACGGTACCTTCAAACTAAGCCCTCGCTGACTTCGTTTTAATGCTGTCCCATCTGTGTCAAAGATGCCTAAAAGTCATAAATAAATTTCCAATTTAAAAAGATGTGGGAGAGGACAGGTTTTCAAATAACAATTCATTTACGTTCCCAGGTATTGCTTTTCTACAGCGTGGTTAATTCTATTTACTGAACATATTTTTCCCACTGAAATTATTGTCAAAAACTGGTTAACAATGTTCTCAGCACATTTAAAGTGGAACCTTATAAAACATTGTCTCATAAGCTGTTATGATTAGGCTAAATGAATTATACACAACAAAATTAATATTTGGAAATTTACGCGAAGTGGCATTTGCCAGACGCATTGCTTGTTATGCACGTTCAATAAGACGCCACCAAATTGCTTTGTGTATCATGTGTTTATTCCGAGTCAAGGTCAATGCCACTCAAATAATGGTTGTGGAATGTCAGTGTGTGTACCGTATACGTGCGAGCGTTGTTCTGCGCAGTGTTTGGTTAAACGTTGGTAAACTTCATGATGGGCCAGTCTAGACATTTTGGACTTCGGTCCCGTAACGATTTGCCCCTTAGCCATTAAAATCCACACCCATGCCCCTTTCGGGACTCGAACCCGATTCTAGTTGTTGGCCTTCCGTCGTAGACCGCACGGCTACCCGGCAGGTCATATCGCAGTGTTTATTTGCAATAAACTTTCGTGTGGCGGGAAGGAATTGAATTTTATTTTATTTATGGTCTTTATGAATTTTAGGCTCAGGGCGGGACAGAACAGGGAAATAATATCTTAGAAGGTAGTCGGCCAGGTCACATTTCGAGGTACCATCGCTGCATTTGCCTGGGACAGGAAAAAACTTGTACAGCAAGACTGTCAGGATTGGCGGCCGCTGAAATCGTTCCTATCGACTTCCAATTGCAAAGCCAACTGAAGCTGGGGGGGGGGGGCACCCTGGATAGTTACAGTATGTTATGTTAAGACTGCTTAGTTTGATTTACCGTGCTTTTCCTAAAGAGGATTTGTTCAGGGAGTACGTATTGCCAGTCTCTTTCCCAATATTTTCAAATTAGGGACTTCTAAGTGTGAAATTGTAGGTTTCTGTCAACGGTTGATCAAGCTTTCTGTTTTGTTTTTTTAAGTAATGTTATATTAAGGTTGTGGAAATTTAAAGCGGTGTGGACATACTTCAAGGACTGTTTTATCTTTCCATTATACTGTGTGTTTGGACATGTGAAGAAAGATTCTCATGCAAATTCAAATTTTGCTTGGTTTAATTTTATGAAAGCATAGTCAGGAAAACATTAAGTTTGGAAATTACAGGCTCTTCAGTCTTGACTTCATGTTTCTATACTAAATTCACTTCCAAAAAAATTATTTACAGCATTTTGTGCGGCTAAATACGAACCTTCTAGAGACCCATTATTTGTTCAAAAGCATATTAAGATTCTATACACACTATATTGTTGTTGTTGTGTTGCTGTTTTTCATTTGATCTTCAGATTTTAATTATTTCTTTGGTGAATTTGTTGTTCATTTCTCACTATCATGATTATGTTGTAGGTTAAATAGTTTGACATATATGGCTACAATAGCACGACAAATGTGATTATTTTAGAGTCCAGGACCGAAATGGGAGGAGTCTTTCATCTCCTCTTCAAATCTCCTACCTTGCTTAAGGTATTTTGCATTTTTTTAAATCAAGGTCTGAGAAAATATTGTAATTTTATGAAAATAGCTAGCTTAGATGGTGTTTTTTAGTAAATTTTAAGTATCCGTTATATTCCTTCCTGTAATAATACTTGTTCTTAGTAAATATTCTTTTTATTTCAGTTCAGCTTCTTGAGACAAATTGACGGCGTGACGACAAATGACTATGTGTTGGAGACTTCTTATAAATGAGGTTAAACAAGAATTCAGCTGGAAAGGAAGAGAGAGGAAGAAAAAGTAATGGAAAGCGGAAATCATTAATATTATGTTCGGTGAGTGTTTTATGATAAATTGTTAAGTAATATTATCATATTTTACTAATGGTTTTGCATAATAAAGTAAAATATGAGCGACTTGGGGAATAATATGGTAAGCACCAACATAATTTTTCACAGTATATTGAAAAGTGAATGCAGCCATGTTTAAATCTTGAAATTTTGTTGGAAAAGTTTTCTTGAGATATACTGATAATCGTTTGACACAATATTTTTTTTTACCAATTATTTTCGCTTATTAAGATGCATTTGGCTTTTCTTTTCGCCCTGTTTAAAAAAAATGATTACGACTTTTACCGTTTTGTGCCCTCGAGTCACTCAAAAACTCGGGCAAGTACCCTATTCATTGAGCAACAGCATTGACCTCTGTCTAAAAGTGAAACTGGACTGATCGATGTTATTAAAGCTTTAAAGAATATGTGAAGCCAGGGAGCAGAGAGGACATTTAATCTCGATCGTCCACTTGCAGTATGAACAAATATGGACCAAATTTTCAGTTCCTTACGTTTTTTATCGTTGTAGGCCCCGTTTTTTATTTATGTCTTAATTATTGCAAGATATATTAGTATGATTTACAGCAAGCACTATTATATGCACAGTCCGATAAATGCATAACTTATGAATTAAGACAATCAAAGACGGGGTCTCACAGTGATAAGAAGCGTAAAAAACTTATTAATTAAAACTGAAAATTTGGTCCATATTGGATTAGACTGGAAGTGGACGATCGAGGTTTAATGTTTGCTCTGCATCTATCATTCGATGGTTGCCGATTACTCCAGTATCGTAACGTAGAGCTCGATGACCAAGAGTAACACTATTTTATAATGTAAACATATATTACGATAAAAATGTCCCTTGAAACGACTTGATGACAGAAGAATAAAATGGGCAATTACTCCTCCCTACTTCTAGGTGGAGTTTCAGATATACCATCTGAATTTTTCTTTTCTTGTTTCCAACCATACACACACAACCGTCTTGAAAATTTTCAAATACGCTCTAATTTTTTTGTGACTAGCGCTATACTACCAAGTGACTAACAACGGATTAGCATTGTCAGTCACTCGTTGGTACAGCGAAAGCCACTCCAAAAAAACGTTTCTAAATACGGCTGAAAATGTAATAATATTTACGATGTATTAACATTGGCGTAATTGGTGTGCGATCAGGGGAGGAAGGCCTCCCTTAGAGCTGATTGCCTATCCTCTGACTTTAAAAAATATGTACCGGTATATATAAAAATAATTACAACGCCAGTTCATACGTCTGCCGTGAGACAATCGGTGCTCGAAGTGTTGATCCGGATTGAGTTTTTGCTCCACATAACCCTTGACATTTTTTTTGGCATTAAATGAACATATTTCTTAGCCAGTTCTGAACCTATTTTACTCATTTTTTCATAAACTGCTTCAGTTATATTCTGGTTACGACATAATGTTGTCTAGACCTGTTTTCGGGTTCATTTTTTCTATTCTCCATGGAATTTAAATAAGACTCCTGACGTAGGTTTTCGAAGTTTAAGGTGTGTTCCACACAATCCACTGCGGAACTATTTCTATACACTGCCTCGAGTCATTGTCTTGTTGGAAATAAAAATCATATTTCCTAAACCCAATTTCTCAGTACTTTCTGTAAGATTTTCTTGCAAAATGTAGCCTATTTATATTTTACAGTATATCCAAATGTATCCATTGTGTATTTTATAAATAAAAGTTCCATAACGTTAAATTTTTGGACTTCGTGCTTTTGATAAGACATGCATGTTGCTTTCATTGTACATGAAGTGTGTTGCTGTAATATGTTTAGACTGTAGACGTATTAAATGAGTTAACACTAATTTAAATTTAAATTTACAAGTGGCACAACAAACTAAAATTGACGACCAAGGAAGTCATCCGGTGTGAGCGTCTCCAAACTCGCGGGTTGGAATCCCACCTAGGGCATTCCAACCAACATAAGTAGGATGTTTTTGAATTTTAACAAGCATTGCATTCATTTAATTGTGAGGGACGAAGTCGAAAGGTACTAAAAATGGCTCCTACAAAACAAAGTTTGCCAATGTTTTAAATATTAGAATAGTCTTCCCCGAAAATGTAAAAAAAAAAAAATCTTCGGTGTCAGTAGCAGTCCGATTATTTCTGTTTCTTCGTACAAGTGACCTAAGGATATTAAAAAAATCCACCCTGAATGCATATGAAGAGGCAAAAGTAAGGAGAAGTAATAAATCCTCCTTCCTTACTTCAAGACAGAGCTTCTACAATTTCATCGGATTTTTTTCTTGTCTTAATGTGAATTTGAGTCATAAGTTGAAATATAGTAAAAGCGTGTTATGGATACATAAACCAGATTTATTATCAAATCAAGAATATTAATTCTCAGAATACCACCATTTTAAACGGGATTTTTTTTTTAAATCTATCATCTATATCACATTGTGTGAGGTAAATAAAAATGACATGTCCTTAAAACTCGTATACTTGCCAAGTATGTTCTATTTGTTACCGTCAAGATAAATGTCTATGAAAATACTTTATTGTACCTAAATCTAACTCTTTTTTATTGATAAATGTTAATTCGAGGCTGTATTGTTTCTCTCTTAGCAAAGGGCCCTATTTATATTGTTTTAAATTCCTTTCTGTGAGTTACAGCAGCAACTATGACCTAAACCCGTGACTCGGAAGAATCACTCTTCCAGTAAAGGGATGCGAAGAGAACGGTCAGGGTCTCACTTGAGGTACCATCTTGATATTCGTTTTGTGAACCCAGGAAAAGCCATGGGAAAGTCAGGACAGCTGCATATTTCTTTGAAACTACGCTTCATATTTTTCCGAAGTACTGCATTTCCATTGTTACATTATTCATTTGAGTATGAAGATGATATAGTGTATGAATACTTTAAACTTAAGTGTTTTTTACAATCTGTATTGAAATTCGCGGTCAATATGTACTGTACAGTTATTGTAAACATTTTCAACATTACAAATCCTCTGTATTTCAGGTGTTGTGTCAAGTGGATTATAAGTAGATTGAAAAGAATTTGAAGCAAAAAAAAAAAAAGTTTCGCCAGGCAAAGGGAAGAGGGCAAAAGCAAATGAGATCTTCAGAGAGCAAGGATTTGCTGTTTAGAACAAGGAACATCATCATGTTATAATAAGCCACCCCTGCACCCTCATTTTTTAATGCTAATTTTGAGTATTGTTGATATGCAAATTATATTTTTGCATCTCTTGTATAGTCATTGTAACTTTTACATATAATTATTTTGTTGGAATATCATTATTTTGTTTGAGCATAGTAATGCACATTATTAGATTAAGGATTATTGGGGATTAACATATTGATATATTATTTTTTTATTAAGAAATTTCATCTTTTGCATCTTTCTCCATGCTTGAAATCACATATATTTGGACTATCGTCGTTGCTCGGAGAAGAGGCACGTTCATCGAAGTTCGAAACTGGAAAGTAGGACAGAAGTTCAACTAGTGTTGAACATCCCAGATATTAACATTGCTCTAGCTGTCTTTAGTTGTCACGTTTGTCAACCGTGATAGATATACCTGAGTGTATTCATGGGTTTTCCTCCGTAGTTGGAAACCATTGCAAGTTGACGACAACAATCTTAGTACAAGGTATTGTCTTAGAAACGTACTGGAGAGCTGTTAAGACTTGGAACAAAAGGGCGCGAACTTTTCCGGTTCTGATCGTTTTTCGCATCTTCTCCCTGTACTCTCTCCCCGCTGGATCGCCTAATCAGTGAGCCTAGTCTGGAAGGACGCTTTCTTGGCGGAGTGATATGTAAGATTGAGCATGTGAATGTGTATTTTTGCATGTCCATGAAACAACTTGAGCTAAAGTCTGTTGGAATTGACGCCTTTTCTTATCACTATTTTACAGTGACTCGCGTTCCAATAAACTTAATAATCAACTGACTATATGTGTTTCCCCCACGAACTAATTCCTGGACACACCGTCTGCTACACAGTGCCGACAGCCGGTATGTTGGGAAACCGTAGCGCTGGACGTGCAGTACTTGCCATTTGTTTTCTTTTCTCTATGTTTATATGATGGTGTCATGTAATTTTATTAGTGTGTACGTATTCTTTCATGTGTATTTTGTTTATTTTTAATGTATTCTCATTACACACCATCTTTCTTTTCCTTCTGTCATCTATTTTTGTTCTTTTCTAGCCGCCCGCTGTGCTTCTCATGGCGCGGGGTTGTTTTTATCAGACCTTTCTCTTTTTCCCTCAAGGTGGCAGCACCTACTAGACGGTGAGTGTAAACATGACAGAAACCCCACTACGTATGTTTCTATGTGTTTTAATATGTTTCCAGATGAATTAATGTGTGCTTTGTTTGTTTATTATGTATTTCATATGTGTGGACATTCACGCCAAGTGTGTAAGCGTGACATTATATCATCATCATCATCATATTCAGCCGTTTTCTATCCACTGCTGGATGAAGGCCTCCCCCTTTTCTTTCCACATATCTCGGTCTGCTGATATCCTCATCCATGTAGCTCCTGAAAAACGCTTGATTTCATCTACCCATCTTATATTTGGACGTCGTCTCGGTCGTTTCTTTTCTCTAGGAATCCACTGTAGTACGTTTGTCGTCCACCTTCCATCTGTTCGTCTAGCTATGTGACCGGCCCATCTCCACTTCATCTTCTTCGCACTCTTGATTACATCCTCTACCTTTGTTTGTGCGCGAATCCATTCATTTCTCTTCCTGTCCCTCCTGGTTATTCCTAGCATGCACCTCTCCATTGCTCTTTGTGTGACTCTCAATCTTTGAGTCGTTTGCGCATTCAATGTCCAAGTTTCGCACCCGTACATCATCACAGGTAAGACACATTGATTATAAACTTTACGCTTCAGACACATTGGAAGTTTGCTTTTGAAAATAAAGTGTAGTCTTCCAAAAGAACTCCACGCCATTTTACATCTTCTATTTATTTCATCAGTCAACTTTGCATTCGATGTTTTAAGCTGGCCTAGGTAAACATACTCATCAACTATGCCTATTGTCTCTCCGTTAATCTTCACTTCCTTCTTTGCAGCATGTTGGTTGTACATTACTTTTGTTTTACTTAAATTAATTTTAAGGCCGATTTTCGAACTCTCGTTACTCAGTTCTTCCATTCTGGTTTGTAGTTCTTCTGCACTTGAAGCAAACAGGACTATATCATCAGCGAACCGTAAATGATGAAGATATTCGCCATTAATTTTAATTCCAACTTCATCCCAGTTTAAATTCTGGAACACTCTCTCCAGGACCGCACAAAACAGTTTCGGAGAAATTGAATCTCCTTGCCTTACCCCTTTTCCAACTTTAAATTTTTCACTGTCTTGATGCAGCCTAATGACAGAAGTGGCAGTCGAGTAAATGTTTCGCAGTAACTTGATGTATGCACTTTCGATGCCTTGATGTTCAAGTGATTTAAGTACTGCTGACAAGGAGACCAAATCGAAAGCTTTTTCAAAATCTATGAATCCCAAACATAGTGGAAGTTCATATTCATTAGTCCTTTCCATAACTTCATTCAATGTTTGTATGTGGTCCATTGTGCTAAATCCACGACGAAATCCGGCTTGTTCCCTTCCCTGATTAAAATCCAAGTCTCGTTCAATACGATTCAAAATAACTTTGGTGAACATTTTGTATAGGACTGACAGTAAACTAATTGGTCTGTAGTTTTCGACGCGTTCTTTGTCCCCTTTCTTGTACAACAAAATGATAACGGCATTGTTCCAACTTCTGGGTATTTCTCTCTTCCTCAAGCACATCGAGAATAATTTAGCAACTTCCTCTTTCATCTTTTCACCTCCCCATTTAAACATCTCTGCTGTGAGTCCATCTTCTCCTGGTGATTTTCCGTTCTTCATCCCTCGAAGTACTTTATCCACTTCTTCTTTCATTACGTCTGGGACATCAACATCAATTTCTTCTGAATCTTCATTTCCTAGCTCTTCCTCGGAGTAGTACAATTCTGTGTAGAAATTTT